>PVIJ01005469.1:0-62060 GCA_004024925.1 Scalopus aquaticus
TGGACTATACCCCAACTCTGGTATGCATAAATGAATAAATCTTTAAAAAAAAAAAAAACAAGAGAACAAGATACTTGGAAGTCAATAGGATTGTCCACAAGAAGGAGATGGAAAGAAGATGAAGGGGTGAGAAAGGCCCCAAATTCTCACGTGACCAAGAGACCTAAGGACATCAGCCTAGTGGGCAATACAGAAAGAGAACGGGTTTGGGCAAAAGTTTATATTAAAGATAATGGGAGATAAGAAACTGGATCTAAACTCCTAATGACCAAATAAATCACTTCTTTATTTTCTCTTACTTTTTTAATAAAGTGAGAACAATTTTTTCATTAAAAATCAGTGTTAGACTTGAATCTGTAGAAGTTTCTGTCATCTTTGTACTAGAAACAAAAACAACTGTATTTCATCATGGAATCTCCCACAAGTTGCCTGAAATCTTGTTCCTATTTTCTTGTTGGATTTTTGAAATAGAAAATATAATATTTTCTTGGATACCTTGAGCAAATGAAAATCTGACTATCCTGTTGCCTTTGTCAACAAGATCCAAAATTAAGAATATCCAGACACATTATCAGCTTGTTTTAGCAACATAGTGATGCATAGAATTCAGTCTTGAAGGAAAAACAACATTAAATAGTAGGCTCCCTGGTGAGAGAAGTCAAACCCATTTAATCTTCTGAAATGCCAAAATATTAAAATAATTTTTTTTCAAATAAGTCATTGATGTACCAAAAGTTCAAGTTGGCTATAAATGAACTCTCAATTCTAGTTGACTCCAGGTCGTATTTCTGGATCAGGGTTCCTGTCTGATTCTTCCCCTTATTAGTCTGTAAGGTGGACTAGCCATGTATTCACTCAATATTTCCTCATCTTCCACCAATGGACAGGCTAATGTTTAGGCACTGAGGACCTAGCAGTGAACCCAGTTTCCATTCTCAGGGACCAGATGGTCTAGTGGGATATAGAAGCAGCAGTGGGTATTTATAGAGACAACTGTCTGAATAGGCAAAATGAGATAAGAGCTATCATACAGGTAGACACAGAAGCTTTTAAAATATATTATTTAATAATATTAAATGTCATTTAATATTATTAAATACTTCAAAAGTGTTTATTATATGACAGACACAGAATAGCGTTTACATGCCTCATTTAAATCTGCTGACATCCCAAAGGGGATTGGCTCTTATCCTTATTTTACAGATGAGAAACAGACTTAGTTATTTGCCCAAAATTACCTGTCAATAAAAGTTATAGACTTGGCATTTGAATCCAAGTACTCTGACCCCAGATGTCTTATAGCATCTTCATAAGACGAAAATGAGACTGAAGAATAAGAAATTCACCAAGAATGGAGGTGGGAGCTACGGTAAAAATATAGAGATTGATGTGGAGAGAGAAAATGGCACAGAGAGGGTGACTGTTCCGTGGAACAGCCTCTAGTAGAACAGCTGAAGGACAGTGTTCAAGGGGAGGAAGGTGATGGGACATGAGGTTCACACCTTGCAGACTGGCCTGCTTGGGATCTGGGGCTTCAGACCCTCTAGGCTAGAGAGGGGACCCCTAGTTCTCATAAGCATAAAAGACAACTTCATCTGTTAAGTACCCAGACACTTGTTTTTGGTAAAATAGTGATTTTCCCCCTAAAATTTTTGTTCTAGAACTTAAGAAGATAATACAGATGGACTAATGCTCACTTTAGAAATCAAAAAGCTACCCTGCAGCATGATGAACTTACCAAAGGTCTCTCCTTAGACCTGGTGTTTATCTAACTAGAAGTATTTTTATTTCCTGGTCTCTTTTCACTCTACCTTATGGGTTACCTGATTATAAAAAAAAGTCATGCTAAATACTGATTTTAAATACAATGTTTATTGCTAAAAATAAAACTGATTTTTCATTCCCAGACTCTCTATTCTCTGCCCAGATGACAACAGAATAAAATGCCTGTAGTTCTAAGAACACCACTCATTTTATTTCTTTGTCATCATAAAATGTTCATTTATGATCAATAAAAGTAACACACCCTTATATTAAAAAGTCTGTTATTTTTCATCTTTATATATTATGCATATTTAGTAGAATCACCTAGGAGACAATAAAACAGATAAGCAGAACATATTTTCTTTCGCCTCATGTTAATATTATATTTTGTATTACAGCAATTTGTCCAAATTTGATTTTATCAGAGAGCACAAAGAGTGCTTCAGAAAAGAAGAAAGCAAAGTGAGTTCACCAACAGCTTTGCTAATCTAGTATTCCATATTTTCCTTCTGATAGCCTTCATCTCTCAACTGAGTCACCATTTAACTCTTAGAGATAGTTACCTTCATCTTATCTCTACATATTTCCTTCATAAAAAAAGCCCCTTTGCCTTGGCAATACAACCAATTTTGACTGGAAATTTAAAAAAAAAAAGATATATTGTGCTGTTATATAACTCTACAAAATATTGACTATATCAACAAGGACACTTCATATCTATATGATATATACATATAGATTATTTTTTAAGAATGATTTTATAAAGTCACTACAATTTAAAATCTGACTTTTAAAATTTCACCTCTTACCCACAGTGAGGATTGAAGGCTTTCCGCTGAGGCACTCTGAGCCAGAGTGTGTCCCTTAAGACCTGGGTGCTCTGAAGCAGGTACCACCCTGATGAATTTGCAAAGCCCTGGATTCTTGGAAGCCAGGCAGATGCCTGCAGGCACCTGACTCCTAAAGCCCAGACCCACCTTGATCATATGCTTTGCTCACGACTGTGTAAACAAACTCCCAGGGTAAACTCTCCCAACATAAATCTCAGAAACCACTAACCTTGGTTAATTTCCAATGTGCCTGCCGCACAGCCGGCACGCATGCGCAGTTACACACATGCGCAGTTACCGAATAATTTTGTGGCACCTCAGGCTCCTGGACCTCTACTCAGTCCTTCCCATCCCACTGGTCTTGGCTGCCTCTGGCCGCCTCGGGGTGCTCATTCACTAATGCAAGCTTAAAAGAACTGGCCCCTAGCAATGGAACACCCTTTGATGCATACTTTAAAACTTAAGCATTTCATAGGCACAAAAGCTTTGTGTGTCTCTGAAGCCAACCTGAGTTCTGATTTGAGAGATAACAGAACAAAAAATGGCACTTACTTATTCATGAAACCTTTTTTTAATGTCATGGTATACTGCAATTCAGAAAATTGAAACCTGAAATAGTTAAACTTGCAAAGAGACTCATTCATTACTTTTCAGAAAAGAAAATCTTCTTAAAGCTAAAACATTCAATTCTTGGTTTGAGGCCAAAGGCTCTGTTCAGTTGTTTTGAAGTTACAGGGAAAAAAATGTACTTTTCCTATCGTACCCATTGACATTTTTAAACAAAAATAATTCAAAGATATTTAAACAGTACAACTTCAAATGTCTGTTGTTAATCCACTGTGGGGAAGAATCTGTAGGAGAAAAAAAAAACTATGAAAAAATAAACTTGGAGTTTGATTAGCCTTTCAAACACTGAATCAAACTAAAATCCTTCTACGTTTATGATTGTGCTATCACAGTTAGGTCTATTTTTAACTAAAAGAGAGTACACATTCCTGCATCATCTCTTCTACAAGAAAGTTTAAGGGGGAACTTTCAAAACTATTGTATGTATTTAGAATCATGGAAAAAATAGTTGCATATTAGAAAGTTCTATTTCATAAATAAATACTAAATTAACCTAATGATCCTATTATTTCAGAATATTCTTGGTAAAAACGATTCTATTTCACATGCAAATTAGAATATGTGACCTTTTCTCAACATTTTTATGGGGGAAATGATACAATTTTAAATTTTGTAATTTAAATCCAAGTTCTATTCTTAAGTGGTGAAAGATGTATAATTTAATTTGAAGGATTGAATCCATGGTAGAGGATCACAGAGATTAGAGCTTATAGATATGTCACTGATACAGATGTCTAGGATTAATTTAACCTCTTACATTTAGAGACAGTAGAAAATCGTGGTTTGAATTTTTTGGGTGAGATATTTTCTCTCTTGCAACTTCCATTTCTTTATCTGTAAAATGGGGATGATAATGAGATTCTTGTAATAAAAGCGGCAATACATGCCACAAAGCATAGATAATAGCACTTAGCACATATTTAACGCATTAGAATATTGGAAGAATATTGTCTCATTAATCCTTTATTTCAGTTATGTCTATAGTATCTATGTGAACTATAGACCAGCTCACAAGGAAAAATGTATTTGCAATTCTTTCAAAAGGAAAACAAAGCTGTTCTTCCTATTCTGACATCTCTATTTTTGAGATCACAAAGTATGTGTAAGGATCATCTTGAACCTGTGATGATTTGAAAAGTCACCAATGCATATTCATTGACTGAACACATTTTCTACACCCAAACAGATGTTCTGGTTGTCTGGCCAAAAGCTATAATTTATTGAACGATTACTAACCATGAGGCACTGTGCTATACATACACTTAGTTAATATTCAAAACTGCCTTATGAACTATTGATTATTATCTCCATTTTCTAATAAGGAAACACAAAGTGATTAGACTCCAGTTAGGTCTCACTCACAGCCTTGCTTTGCACCACCAAGCCCCAGCTGGTGTTCAGAACTGTAACTCTGTAGCGTGGTAAGTGGAGAAAGATGGTTCCCTTGGCTGAAGTTTCCCAGCCAAAGGTCTGTGAATGTAGAGTCATAGAAATGAGGGGAAGAATGCCCCACACAAAGGAAACTGCACATTGAAGGGGAAAACACTTCTCTCAACAAGAAAATTGGGTCTATCAGTGCCTGGTTTAGTCATAACACAATCTGGCCTTTTAAAGAGACAGAATTGTATAAATACAGTACAGGAAGTTCAAAAGTAATATTTTAGAAACCACATTCTTTTCTCCAGAACAGACAGCACAGAAGGTTCCATTTCCCACATTAAGACACTCTGTCTTCTCCTTGGGACACAGAGAAACATTTACTAAGAAGTCTGAGTAGCCAGGAGCATGAACCCTGATACTTTCCACTATGTTCTCAAGCACCATGGAGTCAATGGCGGTCGAAGACTCTGAAATAGCCTGTTGAGATTTCTTTGCTCAAGCTCAGCTAGCATGAATCACTTTGACTAAGTACGGCCCTGCTTTGCTTTCTGACATTATTAATAGTTGGCTCAGTTAAGCTAACCACAATAAGAGCTTTCTCTAGCCTGAGATAGAGCCTATCAAGCCCTTGCGAATGTCAGTGTTGAGCTTGGGACAGATTCAGATCCAAATTTTAAAATATAGTAAACACTCTCCAAAGACATTCAAGGGGCCAGCTACTAAAAATCATCATAACAGGGCAATTGTGAAACTCCAAATGAAACTGAGATTTTGAATGTAGATGCATATTAAGGAATGGAACTTCTTAAGGGGAATTCCACAAAAACTACTAAAGAATACATTAGTCTATTCTTTATTTTGCCTCCTTGCGATTACTCAGTTCAAATCTGAATTCACTTACATGATATCAGATAGTCTCAAAAGTACCATGTTCCAAAATTTCTTACTTATTAAATGGCATGTGCTCAGTAAAAAGATGTTCTCAAGAGGATGAGCATCACCAAAAGACAAGCTTTGTTTGGGATGAGTGTAGCTCTACCCACTGATGCAGAGAAAGATGCTCAAGGCTGGTTTGGGAGATTTACCTTAAACATGTAATGTGTTTTGACCTAACATTCTTTCCTAAAAAGAACACTTTGGGATGGAATTCCAACCAAATTTGTCAAAACCATTAGTATTTAAGCTAGAAAAAACCTCTTAAATATTTAATATCCTTCTGGAACAGGGCAAACTCCCTAATTTCTTGAGGGGGTTTCCTAGAACAATCTTCATTTATTTTTTCACCCATTTTGGTTTTAATTTATGTTTTTTTTTAATTATGTTTCTTAAGGTAAACTTAAGTACAACACCAAATGTATTTGGGGGGTACTAGTTCATACCTCTACAAATGTATGTTATCACATCACACCTACTACCAAACCCCAATAATCTTCCACCATAGGGCATGGAAAGGAACAGGGTGATCATTTAGTGAAGAACCTGGGATTTGCTTTTATAGAATCCACAAAGAAATGATCTTGTTTTTCAATGATAAACTTTTAGACTGTTGATTACTTCCCTTGAATTTCCACTCCCAATTAGACCAGACTTTTTGTGACTTCATATTTAAAATAGAGGCCATTCAGCTCATGTTTTATCATTCTAAATGTAGAAAATGAGTCATAACTATAACAGCTAAAATATAACAATTATATTTTCATTCTGTGTTTTTATCAATCTCAAAATCATTTCTATTGAAGTAACTTTTATGATGATATTTAAAAAATTAATGTCTTCATTTTTCATACTTTTTTAAGAGTGTATTTTCTGTTTACCTAAGTTATACAGTTCGTGGAAAAATTAGAGGATACAGAAAAAATAAGATGCAACCTAGTAGGAAGGATATATAAAGCACTTCTGCATAGTAAAAAAATAATAGAAAAAAAATAGATGTCTTGGGGACATTGTTGTTTGAACTGAGTTCTTCATGAAACACCATTTTACTTGAAAGGAGAACAGACAACAAACTATGGTCATTCTGACTTAGTTATCTGGCAGGCATTTTCTTGGAAAGGAACTAAATGAAGCTGTCACTTCAAGGAAAGCAATTTTAAGTATTTATTGCCAAAGATAAAATTTGAGTTTTCACATGAGTATGAGAGTTTTGGGAAACTTGTATCTGACAACATCACCTTGATGGTTTCCTAATACTTAACAATATTTCTGATCAAATTGGTGAGACTATTAACCCATGTGATTTTTTGACATGTAATAAAATGCACCGGTATTTACAACTCTTGCATAACTCGATTCAAAGTACAACATAGACGGTGGACTATAGACTATGAAAAGTTCATCAAAGCTTCAAATTCCTCAGTGCTGCTAATCTTCAAGAAACTAGCATCAAAGAAGCATAATAACACTTCCCCCTGATGCAATACACCTCTCTCTGAGGTCAGATTTTCGTAAACAGCTTAAAGCAGCAGATTGAATGCAGAGGTGCGTGTGAAGCAATTGAAAAAAGAGAAAATAGTAACTCTCCTGTCTCTAATTTATTTTTATGTTGGAAAATACAGACTTTTCTATAAAAACATGTTGCTTATGTTAATATGTAAATGAGTTTATGATGGCCATTTAAATGAATGAATACATGAATATGTTAATGATTTCTCAACTTTCATTTCTCATCCAACAAATATTGATATGACTCTTCTAAGCAAGGCCTCTATTTTCCTTGTGCCTGTCACATCTGCTGGATCCTTCCTACCAGTGTTTACATACGCTCAATAAATAAACTTCTCCCCCCTTCTTCCAGATACTGCTTCTTACCTTCCCTTCAAAACCAAACATTTTCTTTCCTTGACATCTCAGTAAAAATACACTGTCACAAGCCTCCTCTCAATGGCACATCACACACCATTAATTTGACAATCATCATCTTCTCTGATACTAGAATATCTGGAGTCACTCAAGGTCAGCTCTAGGACTTCCTGTTTCATTCTTTCTTTCCTCTACCCATCCATTCATCCATTTTTACACTGATATAAAACTCCATCAATATTTCACTTTATAGAAGTTCATGGTTTTTCTTCTCTTTTTTTCATATTGCTCTAAGTATTTAGTTGAAAACAAATGGTGAAAATGCTTCTCCCATCTTCTCTGTGGCTCTGTGAGCCAGAACACAGTGTTATTACATAGGGGAAAGGTGGATTAGCTCCAAAGTTCTGCCAATTATGTTCCATTTCTGCCAGTTTTTAGTGGCTGTACAAGAGTTTGGGAAGGGCAGGCATTTTTGATTTATATAAAATACCTAAACTGCTGCTAGTGGGAACTGAAGACATAAGTGAATTAAAACACGGTCTTCTCCAAAGGCCTATACTTCCCTTCTAGAAATTTATAAGCTTCAATTATCAGTAGCATAAATCACCCAAGCAGCTATATCAACTAAACCAAACTATACAGATTATGAAAAGGGTCCTGTTGTTTAGAATAATTCCTGAGAAATTTAACTTCTTAGATCGAACTTATCTTATACCAAAAGTTTTTTTTTTTTTCAATCTTGCTTTTACAAATGACAATTTCTTTGTTCTCAGGTTTCCTGGGACTTCGTTGTATCAAATCCCACTCCTAGCCATCAATTTTAAAGTATTTCCTCAGTGGGAACTCCCAAATCCTATGTTCACTGCAGCACAATTCTCAGTAGCCAAGTTACGGAAACAACCTAAGTGCTAAGGACTGCTGAGTAGACTAGAAGAATGTGGCAGGTATGTACGATGGAATACTACTCAGCTGTAAAAATAAGATGAACCATGTGTGATGTGTGGCAACATGGATGGAAATGGAGGGGATAATGCTAAGTTGGCAGTAAAGTCGGGACAAGAAAGATAAATACTGAGTGATTTCACGTACATGTAGAATATAAAGAAATACAAGAAAGGAACAGAAAAACCAAATCAATAACAAACCCTAGGAATCTGACTGGAGAATTGAGGTCACGAGGCAGAGGGGGAGGGTAGAGAACAGGAAATGGAGGGGGCTCAGTGGACTGTGTGTGCCTTGGTGGGGGGAGGTTATAAAATATTTCTGAAGGGTGTGAATAGATACACTGAATATATACAGTGATGTAAACCAATGTTACTTAAATTAAAACAAAAGATAGAGCTCAATCCTAGGAGCACAATTTTATTTTTAAAGGAAGAGGAGCCAGGAAACACTTGGCATATTTTTGAAACTATTTGAAAATAATACTGTGGGAAATGGAAGACAGAGCCAATCGCTAGAGAGATGTCTGTGTACCAAGAATGTGTCTAGGTGCCTTAAATGAACCCCTTTATTTAACATACCCTGCTGTGAGAGAAGCATCATTTTGCCCTCTTAGCAGATAGGGCAATTCAGCTGAGACAACCTTCCCAAGATCACACACTGCATTTGCATATAACATGCATGCTAATTTTGAAATATTTTCCATTGCACTCCCTTTTCTACTGTTCCATTCTACCATGAAGAAGAAGCCCAAAGCTTATTGTCCTCTTTTAAAAGGAGAAAGATTGCTCTAGGCGAGATGCTAGAATGAGGAGGTCTTTGTTCAACTTTGACTGTCAAAGATGCAATTTTTTAAGTTGATAGTGAAGTAAAAATGTTCTTATTTTCGTCTCCCTCTTTTCCAAGGGCACCATGCCCTGTCTCAGTAACCGCACACGTTGGTGCCCACCCTCACTTCTTCAGACTTTCCTTTTCTTTCTGACTTCACCACAGCCTTTGACTTGCCAAGACTCGCTTTGAAGTGGACTTCACCTTTCTGTGCTCCAGGCTGGCAGCCTCCATTAGGGGCTCCTCGTTTCTAAATTGGTTCCTAGCAGTCTTTCTGTGCCGTCCTTGTCTTCGTTATGCAAAAGCCTGCATCTCCCGTCATTTTTTCCCTTACTGAGGATAATCACGGAAAAAACAAAACCAGTGTTATCATGCAACCGCTCATTAAACATAGTTAAGTAGCTCTCTGTAAGTTCAGTTATCTATAAGATAAAAGCCCAATTATTTTGCACAGAAATAGGACACCTTTATAACCTGATAGTTTCTGTTCCTTCACTTTCCCTCCCCTTCTCCTGTGCTCTTCATATCACACCAAATTACCAATGGATAACATTCTGGAATGTTCCCAACTGCAAACACACATAGTAACAGCGTCATCTCCATAATAAAGGGGAGGCTCCAGGCTCTGTGCCCCGCCTAAGGAAGGGTGGAGCTGAGTGGCCAGGGGAAGCTGGAAAGGATTCAGGGAGAGGAGACTTGGAGGAGGAGCATGGAGCAGGGAGACCCGTGAGGGAGAGCTTGCTGGCTTCTAGGCTTTGGACTTGGGGGGCCTTGAAGGAGATATGTAGAGCCGACAGGAGTAGAGACACTTGGAAAAGACACAGGTTAGAGACCTGTGGGATGA
This sequence comes from Scalopus aquaticus, assembly GCA_004024925.1. Taxonomy (NCBI): domain Eukaryota; kingdom Metazoa; phylum Chordata; class Mammalia; order Eulipotyphla; family Talpidae; genus Scalopus; species Scalopus aquaticus. The sequence goes on from PVIJ01005469.1 coordinate 10,015, forward strand.
CAATGGCAGCTGTTTACCTTGATTTGCACTTTGATTTTACTCCTTTTGCCCCAAACTTGCCGGGCCCTGCCCCTTCCCCTGGGCTCCCCACCAGAGGCGGCCTTAGACTCGTGGCAAGGTTTTGGGCCTCAGTGGCCCAGCTATGGGCCAACCCTGTTTGGCTGGACATTTATCCCCGAGGAGATGGGTAACTTTGGGTGTTTCACTGGGAAATGATTAGGTAAATGAAAGGTAAATGATTACCTTTTCTCTCTTCTGTCTCTACGCACACTATCCTGTTTCACACTAAGAGAATGCTTCATCTTTATGAGGCAGATGGTGGAACCCATTTAGAGTGCAGGTTTGGGGGTTCCAAGGTGCCCTTCAGTCTACCCACTAACAAAACCGTGATGAGGAAAATGTTGGTGTTTGTCATGGGGGGCAGGGGTGCTCTCTGCTCTCCAGGAACAGGACAGGGTTCACCAGGTGGAGTGGAAACTGAGCGTCTCTGAGCTTGCCCATGAGTCCCCATCATGCGAAAAACAATTATCCCCACAGTTTGCCAAAACCTGTGTGTGGAGGGGCCTTCTCCCAGTTGAGAAACAGATTCCTCGGTCGGGTTTGCTCTAGAAGTCTAGCAAAACATGCTCTAGACTTTGGGAATTTTCTTGACTGAAAAGTCCCACAATAAGGTCTTTTAGCTGTGGGGGTTATCAGAAGCCTTTCTTCTCTAATCAACATACACTATTAGCTTACTACTAGAATCGCAGTAGCCTTTATCTTCCGGTCACTGCTCCTATCTCACAGAAGAAGTTTGTATACTTCTTGTCTATTGCCAGCAGCAGGTCCATATCTGCTTCCTCATAAATAGTTCGATGTTTTCTTCTTAATAGATCTTTAATGCTACTTTTCCTGTTGAAAGAAAGTCACGAACAATTCATGATTTTTACCATAGCCTCAGTCTGTGGAGCATACAGGTGTTCACTAATGCAGTTGTGTGTTTATGATTTTAATGTATTCTTGTGTGAACACATAACATGAAATGAATGTAATTTGTACTACTATTAATACATTGTGCTAATTTTTCCCTTTTTGATTTTCCTCCTGCTGGAGGACTCACAGCAGGATTATCCACAGAATATCATTTATTTTTCTATTCTACCTAGATTCTCTGGGGACCTCTCCAAATCATACCGTTCCAAGAAGTTTTTCACACTACTCCAGCATTAATGTAAGAACTTACTACTTGTGGGATCCTAGGCCAGCCCTGACTTCTTTGAGCTTTGATTTCTGAAAGCTTAAAATACTCTTATTACCAAGGTCTCATCCACTAGCTCTGAGGTTCAAATAAGCTAATTTTTGTGACAACAGCTATGCAACTAAAAGCCCACTGCAAGCAGTAAAAATGAATTCACGAGTCCTCTAGTATTTCATGTCAACTATTTCAACATAACTTTTTCAAATAGAGTACATTTCCTTCTTGAGTTATGCTCTGTCTGAGATGGAGTTGTTTTGTAATTTCCTTCAAACAGTATTTTTTAACTGAGTTGTCCAACAGAGGAGCAGAAGGCAGCAGTGGGTTTCAGGATCCATACCTGGACACATGAAAAACTATCGCAGACCACCAACTGACTTCACATTGAGTCCAAACAGCTCTCAGATGGAAACAATGACTTTCAGTCATTAACAACCCGATTAAACAGAAACCACTGACCCAGAGGTGAAAGGCTCCCATAACCCGCTCCCTATTCTTGGACCTGGAGTAACCCACCCATTTGCTTTGCTTAATTACTTCACTCATTAATGAAATGCCAAAGTTAACTACAGTGCATACACACTCATCTCTCTCTCACACACACACACACACACACACACACACACACACACTCACAGCATGTAAACCAACAACAAATTTTTACTTCAATTGTCCACTCTTAGCATTTCCTTGGAGACAACCTAGGGGCTTCTGTGGCTTTGCTTAAGTTCTACATATCATACAGGGAAATAACTGGAACACTGAAAGGATGTTTAAAAAGATCAGAAGAGATTATATTATAAAATAATATTTATACTGCTCATATATAACAACACAGTCCTAAAATGATTAGGGCCATGTTTCGGGTTTCAGAGCCGTCATTTCTGGCAGGTGTGAGTTATCGCGTCGCTAAGGGCGACGTGGCTGCTGAAAGACTCCCAGCCAGCGATCGCCTGTGAACTGATCGGGGCTGTTTTCCTCTCTCTCTCCAGATGGGTGCGATCAAAAACATGGTAAGAACCATATTATTTTGCTGTCTAACACTAAGGGGAATCTAGTCCCGAGAAGCGATTACCTCTGATGTTTCTGGACAATCTAAAGATACATTACATTTTCCTAATAATTCCTACCTTCTTTTTGATATGATGTTTTAGAAGAACAGCTTGCACTTATAATCAGTACAATTTATCACCTATCCCCAAAGTACCCTGCCGTTGAAACGCCTGACATATATATTGGGTGTCATGGATTTAGCAAAAATTGAATTATAAATTGCCCTGCCAGTTTGTGCCTCTGGAAATAATGAAAAAGTGAGCTAAAGAAATGTTCTCCTGAAGGATTTACTTTTTAAATGACTACGAAGAAAGAAACACCAACATGGATTGCCAAAATAGTATCTCTCTGAGCACAGATTATTTGAGTCACTAAGAAAATTTAGCAATAGCAATAGTGAAAAGTGTAAATTCCACTTCGAAGAAAAGAAAGAGGTTGCAGTGCTGTGTACATTTTAAATAATTGAAGGATCAAATGTCTGACACGCTCAGGGTTCTCTGAAAATCTAATAAAAGGTCATGCAAAACTCTTCCTGGGATTTATAAATGTTTTATTCTTATAAATGAAATGATTGTCTGTTTGAGTTAAATACTTATTTCAGTAATTAACAATTAAAATACATTTGTAGCTTAGCATCACTTAATGTATTTGAACTTTATTTAATATGCTTTTTTATTATAAGTTCATGTAAAAAAACTTGGAAATGCAAAAGCTTATAAATAAAAGATAAAGCTTATGCTTTGCAGTTTATATTTCCCCTCTATATGTTTTTTAATTACATATATACTCTTATGCACATTTATATTTACTTTTTCTGCCTCATTATAAGCCATTATATTGGATAATATTCAAAGAAATTCTTTGAATATTCATTCATTCTTTTAATGGTTATGAAATACACTGCCATAGAAAAGTATACTCACTAAAATAGTTCTCTATTTTTGAACATAGTGATTTTCTAAATTTTGACCATAAAAAGGAACAATGAAATCTCTGTATTCAAACTTAATTTGTGTTTCATCTCTGTTTCTTTAGAATAGAGTTACTGGATACAAACATATAAAACCTTTGAGGTTATTTGATAATATTTCTAATTAGTCTTTCTATAAAGATTATATCACCTTCCCTGTACCAGCAGCCAATAAGTCAGCCAGTCACAGAAAACCCTGCTGGGCTTAAATATGTTAAGTCTTTGTGTTTTTGATAGGGGGAGTATTTATCACCTTTAAATTTGAATGTTTTGGGAAAGTGCTGCCAAGTTTCTTTTTTCACATGTTTTATTGGTTATCAGAAGTTTTGGGGGGTTTTTGTAAAATGCCTATTCGTGATCTTTTATTGAAATGGGTGATTTCTTTAAACTTACTTTTAGTTGAATTGATAGTACAATAATGGTTTCCTTTCTCTTCCTCATATCTTACAATGGACGGCATAATTGATTGGGGTGGGGGGGAAGGATCTCCTGAACAAACTCCCAGACAGGTTTATGGACCCCACACCCACCCCAGCCCAAAGAGATCCAAGACACCAAGGAGTACAAATCCCATAATGTCATCACCACCGAAGGGAGGATGCTGGGAACAGCAATCCAGAGGGTGGAGTTAAGCAGCCAGGTTTTGTACATAACCAGACATGTGGGCCTTGGGTTTTGTTTTGTTTTTTTTTTTTTTGCCGGCTTTCAGCGTGCTATTGGGGTTCCAGCTCAGTGGAACTGGTAGGACCCATTCACCAATTTATCTCTCTTCCTCCCTGAGTTACTCATTTTTTCATTTACCCTTTTTGTAAATAAGCCCTTTATTACCCCCTTTTTGTGTGTACCTGCTGTTGAGTCTCATAAGTCCCTTTTAAGCGTCAGGGTGAGGACCCACAGCCAGGCTAACCCATTTCACACTGGGGTTGCCTCGGAACAATTACATAGAGAATTTTTTCCATGTAATAGATTTATCATTTTTTAAAAGCACAATTTAATGGCTTGAAAGATGATGCATCATTATTCAAGTATGCTAGTTAAATTATTTTGCAATATTTGTAATAACCAGTTTGATCTTTGCAAAGCATTATCATTTGGGGATTTATTCCAGTCACATTCAGGAATGTGAGGAAAAAATCTCACAGTTTCACTGATATGTTCCAGTTAGTAACATACTTTGTAAAATTATCTTCTTGTTTTTTTTGTCTGTCACTAGCTTCATTAATGGACTTACTTAGGCAGATGCATCTTTTAAGTCTCTATCAGGCTGCTTTAGAAACTTCCAGAAGAGACAACATGTGCCAAATGTGCTGACTCTGGTTCTGTAGTCTTAATATGCTGAGTTGCACTTAAAGATCTTGGTATTTCAAAGTGTCTCCCAATCATATTATTTTCAAAAAAAAAAAAAGCAAAGAGAAATAACTGTCCCATCATCTGTTTTCTCTGTAAAAAAAAAAAAAATCCAAATGCAAAAGATAGAAATATGAAATTAGGAATGTAGTAATAACAGTTTTCAAGCAGAAAGGAAAACAAAGCCCTAGAACTGGGTGTAGCCTGCAGTCTTTGCTTCTGCTCAGAGACATATGATATTTATATACTAGAAACTCTCATTGTTCTGTATTCATTTGCTGAGTGACTTTGGGCAAATTGCTCTACTTCTTATATAATTTTTTTATGCACCTGAGGAATTCTTTTAAATTGACTTTAACTCCATTGTGGTGTGAAAAGCTGACACTGAGGAAGCTGCGTGAGGAAGCGGACACTGGGGAGAGTTCTCAGCTCATATCAGCCCGCGTTGCTGCCCCTGCTACCAATTCTGCTGTGCCCGCAGCTACTGCCATGTAGAGTTGAACTACTTAATTTATTTGAATTGTTGTTCACGTGGCTATTTAAAAAGGTACCTTTATTTTATATAAAACCTTAATGTTTCATAAGATTTCTCTCAAATCTTTACAAATTTGAGAGAAATCTTTATCCTGTGGCATAAGCAGAAGTGTTCCTATCTCAGTATTGTAGGTATAGAAACGAGTTCAGAGATAGAAAGCACATGACTAGCACCCATTTTTTAAATTTAATATAATACTTATCCATTATCACTAACCATTATCAACTTCAATCATCCACACTATCTCATCCTGAAGACATAAATTACAAAGAAAGCCAAACAGGGCCAAGATTAGAATACAAAACCTCTCTTCCTTTTCTCTTAGTCTTCTCAAGGTGAACAATCTAAATGAAATGCGTGGAGGTGGAAGAGTCATTCTGAGAAGTCTCAGTAATTATTTCTGAAGGTTAACCAGGAACCTCTGTTACCACGGAATCCAGATGCCTTTTGACCATTAGCTCTTCTCCAGAGCTTATGATGCTATGCCCCCACATTTCATTATATTCATATTTCTCATAAACATCATCAACATGTCTCTGAATCTAATAATCCATATCTGTGCCAGAATTCCCCCAGAAGTATCTTTTCAGTACATTGTTGAATCCAAATTTCAATATCTTTAAATTATTGTCTTGATTGGCTACCAGAATTGGACAAAACAAGAAGACAGAGTTCTTTTTTTTTTTTTTAAGATTTATTTATTTATTTATACATACAAGCTGGGGTACAGGCCAGAGGCGTGGGGTGGCGAGAGGGTTCACCAGAGACAGAGTGGGGAGCAGAATAGGCAGATCAGAAATACACTGCTGAGGTGAGCAGCGGGAGAGGCAGGAGAGGTCTGCCACACCATGTGGGATTCTCCCCGCCTGGGTGCCGAACTTGCATCGCTGCTGCCGACAGCTCCACAGCGCAGCGCTCAACCGCTGCGCCACCAGGGAGGCCCAAGAAGACAGAGTTCTTCACCATGTTTTTGAAATGTTAAGCTCTAGCCATAGATGGAGGGAGAAATACGTTGAGCTTTGCAATGCACAGAAATCCAACTCTGCTTCTAAAGTTACCCTGACCACTTTACTCCCACTGTTCCAGGGGGTGATATTTTGCCCCAGAGAATTATGAATCAGGTATTTAAAGGAACATCTCAGAGACGTGCAGGCCATAAATCTACTAACTCTTTTCTTCTGGGTTTATGTGTGGCATGACAGACAAGGAATTCAGACCTGTGTAATAAAAGTAGCCGATATGTCCTTGCTAATGGTGGGCTTGCTGCCACTGGAATTACTGCCCTAAATAAATGCTATAAAAACTCTGTTAGACTTCTTTTTATTCTGGCTGACTTCCTGACTTTCCAAAATAGTGATAGAAGTCAAGACCCAAAAGGGAGAATCGAGCCAGAAAAGAAGGAGGAGATATGTCACGTGGACATAAAACAGATCAACTGAACCCACCGTCACTTAAACACTAGACAGCAAGGGCAGAAAATAGTACCATCAAATCTTAAAGAATAGACTCAATTTCAAATACTCAGAGATGTGAAGTACAGTCTCTATGTTCATGCTACTGCAGTCTGTAAGCTTTCAATCTGCAAACAAATAACTCTAGAAATTCCTTTTGATGTTGACAAATAAAATCTGACTTCAATTTAGGATCTAAACTCATGACATTGAATTGTAGGTTTGCTTTTTCTCCTCAGTGCTTAGCCTTAGCTAGGAACAGGAACTTTAAATCAGACTCTTGGTTTTCCTAATAGTACTGTTACAAATGAAGTTAAACATAGTAAAATCAAAGCACAATCATGAAATTCACAGAAAAGTATGCCACACTTCATAAGTAATCACCATACCTCATTTTCCTTGCTGCTCAGGATTTTAAATGATTACATCCTAGTGGCCACATGAACAAAGTGTTTGAGGGCTGCTTCCTCGTGTGAAGCCAGGGTTTTTACCTCTAACGTCAAAAACTGGACAAAATATATTAATTTGGCCTTCTAGGATAGTGTTTTACTCCGGGGAGATGATATTTTAAATATAGAAAGAGAAAAATTAATTGGAATTGTCTAAAGCCTTGTGGTTTGGTACATGAAATGTATGAGAATGTCTTGTGCATGTAAATCCACAGTCAGTAAAAATAGCGCTCTCTTCAGAATTAACATGGAATGTGAGAATAGAAAATAAAGCTATTCAGTGGAACTGCTTGTTAAGTTTATAGCAGAGGGAGGGAGAGCATCAGCTTTTAATTCAGGCCCCACAACTTCTAATGTTCCCTAGATTCTTTCATTCTCCTGTTAGCTACTTCTCCTTCCCACCTCTGCGCCCATACCTTGAAATGCTAGAATTCTGAGCTTGATCTATATGCTTTGTCTTGCTGTGTTCCCCAAACATACCTGATTATAAGAAGTAACTAAAGTGCTTATTAAAAACACACATTACCACTTAACCAGCCTTGGAGAGTCTTACTTTTTAGCCCAGGGTAGAGCTTAGGAGTATGTATTTTAACTAATTGTCCAGGCATTTCTATGGCTCCACAAGCTCGGGAAGTAAGGTTTTAGGCCCTCTTAACCATTCCTCTGGTTTTAATAACCATCTATATGCTGGGGATCTCCAAATTTATATAGATCCAGTTCAGACATGTCTTATATAGCGCTCTGTTTAATATCATCACTTAAATGTCTTACCAACATCTTAAACTCAACATGTCTAAAATGAATCTCTTGATCATCTACACAATATTTACACCTCTTTCAGTCTTCTTCTTCTCTATAAATGACACTAAAATCCATATAGTTGCTCAACCTAAAAACCTGTTAGCAATTATTGACACCCCTCTTATCCTTTACTCCTACACACAGACCACTGCTGAGGTCCATGGAGCAGCTCTCCAAAACATATTGAACCCATCCACGCTCATCTTTTACATCTTCATCACCAGCTTCCTAGAAATAACTCAATAATTACTTGCCTGAAGTATGTGCTAATCCCTTAATTCTTCTCCCCATTCTCCTCTTGCTCTCCTACTATTCAATTTCCATGTAGCAGCCTGGTGCTATCCTAAAAATGTAACCTGAATCACTCCTTGTTCAAAAATCTTTAATGACACTTTTAGGGTTAACGATAAATTCCCAGTTCTCACCCAACCTTTCGGGAGCACCCTCCCCCTTCCACCATGCAGGGAGTTACTCTCCTACTCATTGCACTCCTGACTTCGCTCTGGCCGATTCTCATAATTTTCCAGGTCCCACTTAAATGTCATTGCTGTAGGGAGGCTTTCCTTGACAAACAGCACCCCAAACACCACCTCTTAAACTCTCTTGCATGTATTTTTCCTTTTAGAAGTGTATATGTTTTCTATGCCTTTTTCTTTCTGGTAATTTGTTTAACACCTGCCAGGCCACTACATGGCACCAAAAGCAGGAGCATGTTTTACTCGGCACGCTCCTGCCGGTGCTTAGCTGGTTGGGTGCATACGAGATTCTCAATAAATACTTTTCGATCAGGGCATCCCTGGTGGTACAAGGGGTTGTCTCTGCACTAAGAAGCTATTGGCAGCCATTGCAGCACGAGTTCTATCCCCAGCCAGGGAGCTTCCCACATGGCACAGCGGACCTCTCCTGTCTCGCCCGCTGCTCCCCTCAGCAGTGTATTTCAGTGGATCCGCCTGTTCTGCTTCCCACTCTGTCCCTGGTGAATCCTCTTATCCCCTGCACCTCTGGCCTACACCCCAGCTTTTGTACACATAAATAAATAAATCTTTAAAAAAATCTTTCTGATCAAAGACTAGTGAATGAGTGTTAAGCACTGAAGACACATCAGTGAACAAAATAGAAAATAACCCCAGCCTTTGTGGCATTACCATTCAATGAAACAGCTTTTTGATGACGTATGAGCAGGGAAAAGTGAGTATTAAAAATACATTAAACAATATGCCAAAATAATTTATAACATTCATTCATACATTCTATCAATGCCCATTACTGATTATGTCAGGATTTGTGCTGTTTTCACTATTGTAAAGCCGACAAATTAAAAAAATTTTAAGTGAGTGTAGAACATGAAATTTTCAATTTTGTCCTAAATGGTTCTACGTGGATAATTGACCACAAATTAAGACATTCTTCAATGAGCTGGACTGAGGTCCAGCTGAGGGGCCAGGGTTCTGTGCTCTTTGCTTGTCAACCACTGAAAATTCAGGGTGAGAAGAAGCAAAGAGTGTATGCCCACAGCAACCTTTGCTGGTGGGGGCAAAAGTTGATAGCAGAACACAGGAAAGTTTTCTCAAAGGTCCTCCTATAAAGTGCTGGATTTGTCAAGAAAAATAGGGTTCCTGATTGTACAAGAAAGAAAACAAGAAAAATTTAAATAAAGACTAGACCTGCCATTTTCAGATGAGCAATGAGTTAATGAAGCTAAATGAACAGAAGTCTTTAAGAACTTAACCACTTCTTTATTCTTAACAGAAAACAATGTCAGAATGATATTTACAAAAGTTCTAGAGAAAGAAGAAAACTTCTACGTGCAGACTCTACAGTATGTTCAAAGTGATTCCAGTTCTATAGCAATTTAATCATATTATACTTGTGACCAACCAGCACCTCAGATTAAAAAAAGCCAAAAATGCAATTTTTTAATCAAATAAGTATGGTCCACTTTAACATGAGATCCTCCTCACACTCTCAAAGGAAAACATTTTCCACCATTTCACTGCCTGAAAAACACAAGATCTTGCATTAAAATGTCAGCTACAAGTCTCTAAGCAAATGTTTCCTTCTACAATACGGCACATACCCTGCCCCGCAAAGGCCCTGCCCTGAATTTATTATTTGTTTATATTTCCTCTAGTCTTTTAACATCTTTCTAGGTATATCCTTTTTGCAAGAATTAGGAATCAGCAAAATCACTATGTAAGTATTTTCTTTAAATAAACTAGTTTAATTCAGCTCGTAACAAACAAACACTGGTTCAATTTGACTGTGTGCCCATTATTCTGTGATCAGTACAAGTCTTAAGTACAAGGCTTAAGTTCTAACACTTGTCCTGTTTTGTTTTCATGATGAAATTCTCTTTGAACAAAGAAAGAGAGTTCTTATAAGGGGATTTCCCACCAGATCCAACCAGGTTGATTCTTGTCTTTTCCCCATGAAATGATCTACTCTTACAAATGATTCCTCTTACTATTTGTCAGTTTTTAGAGCAGGGTTAGTGTTTCTAAAAATGTTAGCAAGTCTTTGGAGAGAAATCGGACTATAAAAACATTGACATCCTTCACCATGTAGCATGAACAACATCACTGCATTAAACAATAGTTTAATGACTATTTTCAGTTAACTTCAAGAGCCACTAGGAAGCTTTCATCTTTATCCCATTCCTTTGTCCCCATGTTGACTGAAAAAGGAAACGTATCTTAACATAATATTATTATGCCTCCCACTCATGACAATGCCAACTTTCAGATAAGCATGCATGATTGTTTTGTCCCAGTAAGGGCTCTCTAACCTAGCAGATCCTACACAGAAAATATTATCTCATTAAGCCTTACATTAGTAGCTTTCACAGTTTACTCTGTTTTGGCACTAGAAAAATGTTGCCTAAGTCATTCTTACCATTCAGCTTGCTAAAAGTAAAATATTTCCAGATAATAAAAATTACAACCAATGCCTATAGGGTGCCACAACATATAAACTCCGCAAAAAGTGTACCTCATAATTCATTAACGATAATATCAAAATATTTAGTAGTATGACTCAAAATGATTAAGATACACGCCCTTCAGTGATAATATCTTCATGCAAAAAACAAAAGCAAAAACAAAGTCAAGAAAAAAAACAGAAATCTAAACTGTTCTTGAAAGGCAAACCAATATAGTTTTTTAAATGCTTTAAGGTGTCCTATGTAATCATCTATGTGTCCATAGGTAATTGATCTATGGAATCAACCAATCACAGAGGAGTAAGTCAAACTTAGGATGACTGCATCTGAACTGAAAATGTACAGGCTTTCCTTGTTTGTTATTATTTCTCTACATAGAGTGTAACAACTGTTTGCATAGTTTTTACATTGCATTGGATATTTTAAGTAATCTAGAGATGACTGAATGTATGTGCGTGGATGGGAATAGGTTATATGCAAATGCTACACCATTTCAAATTAGGGACCTAAGCTTCCATGGATTTTTGTATCCAAGGGGAGTTCTGGAACCCATCCCTTGCAGATACCAAGGATGCCTATACATTATTTAGCATTTGTGGGTTGTCTTTAGGTGATTGTATTGCAGCTGTTTTTTTCTTTAATTTTTTAAAATCTTAGGGAAGTAGAAATCAGCCCCACTGCCTGAAATAATAAGGGAATACAAAGGGGACTTTAGAGTTGATCCTAAAGAATGATAAGAAAGGAAATGGTGAGAACACTCTTGGCTAAGTGACAGTTAGAGTGTGACGAGTGTGGTGTGGTTGGAGAGCAGAGTTACATGGTCAATGTTTTGCAGTCACCACCATTTTCATTATAATGGCTGACATTTCCTGATTGCAAACTATGTTTCAGGCACCATTTTAAGATGATAAATTCTTATTTTATGTAATCCTTGGCATAGAGTAGGAGCTATTATTATTCGTATTTTATAGATGAGGAAACTGAGGCACAGATTGGGGAACTGCACAAATTGGCATAAAACATCCTACAATATTTTTACTATTCTTGTGGTTCTCTATCTCATTGAACTATGATGTCTATTAAAGTACTGTGTTCTTCAGGAAAAGCGTCTCAATTATTTCCTATATGCTACAGTATTTAGGTCTGTACTTTATAGACTTAGTAAACAATCAGTACATGCTGAATTGAATTATATTGTACAAATCAATTATTGCTTTGGGATTAAAAGAATACGTGGAGATTGATATTGGAATGAAATTTTTAGAATTTCAACTAAACTAAACTTTGAAAGTTCTGAAACAGAAATGTGGATGTCAGGTGCAATTAACAAGTATCTGAAATGACAAGAAAGAATGTATAGATAGAATGAGAGAAAATGCCCTGAGCTTGTCATAAGAAGGGATTTTCTTAGCCACATATTATGATAGAGAGTGACTTACCTGGTAGCATAACAATGACATTGATTGGGAAGTCAAAAATACGCATTTAACAGCTTGCTCCCCTGAGTGACTCTGTTGAATTCACTTAACCTTATACTCAGCTTTCATGCCTTTGAAATATAAATAAAGATAACCTTTCTCCTCCCTCCATCACAGGGTTTTTGAAGCATCAAAGTAAGGAATCTACTGAGTGGGGGATTCTGTAAAATAAGATCTTGTGCAGACTCATTATTGTATTAACTCTTATTTAAACTCACTTGCTACTAGATGAGAGTACAAGTTTGTTAGAAAAATATTCAAGAGTTAGTTATCAACAGTGCAATACTAGCCTGAGGATCATGAATGATTTTTTCAAAGGAATCACCTTGGGGGTCAGAAATATTTAATAACATCTTTATTGACACTCATGAATTTGGGAGGAGCTCATTACGTTCCTAGCAGCCCCAAGCTGAGTGGGAAGCTTTGCAGATTGGCGAAGATAATTATACTTTTAAATGTCCTTGAAAAATAAAAAAAAGTAAAGCGAATTAAACGAAATCAGGACAAGTAAAAAGGGGAAAACAAACTTTACAGAAATAATGATAAAGACCTGGTTACAGGCAAATAGAGCATAAACAAGAGACAGGATTATGAAGGATCCTATATGAGTCATCAGTGCCATGTTAATGTTTAAAAATGTGTTGATAATAAACTGGAATAAATAGGATTCTAACACGTGGGAGTTACTAGACAGTCTTCCCACCATCCTCAGCATTTTATCATTTTGAAAAAGACTTATCAACCACCTACTGGATGCGAAGCATAGAAATGTAGAAAAATGTGTCTGATTTGAGGCCTAAAAAATGAGGAATAGACTCCCTGGATGGGATCCCAAGAGAAGTAAAATGATTCATAGTTTGCAAAATAAAGTCTCTGTGTAGGAGGTAAAAGGATTAGGTTTATTTAGAATTAAGGAGGGAAAACAGAGATGTGGATGTCAGGTGCAATTAACAAGTATCTGAAATGACAAGAAAGAATGTATAGATAGAATGAGAGAAAATGCCCTGAGCTTGCCACGGGAAGGGGTTTCTTAGACAATACCAAGCAGTAGCCTGTCTGGGCATTGTTGGAACAGCTTCCTCTTTGCCAAAAAAAAAAGACTTCTTGTTAATACTGCCATGGACGATTGATGTCAGTAAACACCGTTGCATATAGACAGCCATGAAATCTGTGTTCACTGAAATTTCCAGCTATGCCCCATTTTCCCCAATTTGACTTATGAATTCTTTGGTACTTTAAATGTCTTTCTCTTTTTTGATTTTTACACACTCTTTTCTGTTATCCAACTTAGAAGTACAAGAGTCATCTTTGCTTTTTCCCTCCTACCTTACTTATATTCAATTGAGCCTTCAACATGAAGATTATTACCTCCTAAATTCCTTTCAAGTTTTGTTCTCCTCTTACTCAGCATCAAGAGACTCTTTTTTTTTTAATTTTTATAGATATTTTATTTATTTTTGTTTTTCGTATCTTTTACATTATTGTGTGTTCCCCATAGGTTACCCACCACCTGTTCACCCGTGGAGCCATCACCATAGTCCTCCGTGCTCCCCTCTTCAGCCCTCCCCCTCCCCTCCTTCCCTGCTGAATGTCACCTTTTTTTATTGTTATTTATGTCTTTTACATTTTGTATTCCCCTTGGGCAGCCCACCACCAAGTCACCCGTGACCCATCTCCATGGTCCCCTGTATTCTCCTCTCTTCCATTTAGCATCAAGAGAATCTTACTGAGTTTCTCTTTGGCTCTTATCTGAACAACTGCAAGTTTCCACGTCAAACTTTTCTTCTAACCAGGCATCCTAGATATATCTAGGATTTAGATCATATCCAAAATACAAATCTCAGCTACGAAACTGAGCCTTCCCACAATATGGTACCAGGTTGGGTCACTATGAGACACCTCCTGGATGGATGGCACGCTTGTTCAAACTCATTCGATGCCTTAAACCCAGACATGGACTTCTTGGATGGATGCCCAGAGAAGAAACAAAACTCTTCAGTAGCTCCCCATCTCTAACAAAATTGAGTCCAAGCTCTTTCAAGTTCACATCTCCCCTTGCTCTGGCCTTTCCTACCATCCTGCTCTCATCCGTTGTTCACCCCTCTGTCTGGAAGGCTGGCCCTTCTTTGCTGGCCAGCTCCTTATAGTCTCTGCCTTACATGCCTCCCTTCAGTCCCCGAGTTAAGATACTCCTTATAGTTCTCTTGCTTATAACTCTCCATCTCTTAATTACTTATTATGCGACCATCTCCTTGGATATGAGAGCACCGCAGGACAAGACTGAGGACCCATTCTTTGGGTCTCCTAGTCTCTATCACAGCTGCTGCTAAAGCAGATCAAGCATGGATCTTTAAGAATTAAAAAAAAGGATGAAAGAATGAAGCCATTATCTATCTATTTCAGAGTTCCTGTTTAAGACATTATAACACCCTTTAAATTCTAGCAGAAGCACAGTGTCTTTATGTGAGGTATTATGAAGTCTTGATTTAACTGTACATATGTCTGTTAAATTAGTTTAAATCTCCTTTATTTTAGCCCATCTATACAGAGTTAGAATAAATATCTAAGAACACAGCAGAAACTATTCTTGAATGCAAAGACAAAGGACACTCAGAATGGCCTACCAGGATGTTTTGCTCACCTTAGTCAAATAATGACTTAGAGTAAGAACTTGAGAAATATTGAAAATTGTGCAAAACTAAAGTTGTAAAATTGATTCACTTAATAGGAATAAGTCCAAGAGAAGCCATTCCTCCTATTTGCCACAAACCAGCATGGTCACGTATCTTGGTCCATTTCGTCTTCTGTGACAGAATTCTATGCCCTGGATGACTTATAAATAACAGAAATTTATTCTCAGCTTTCTCGAAACTGGAAAATTTAATGTCAAGGAGCCAGCAGATCTGGTGTCTCCTAAGCACCAGTTTCCTGGTTTCAAGACAGCCCATCTCCTCTTCCTGCGATGTCTCTTTGGAGGGAGGAGCAAGAGAGCTCTCTGGAGCAAGACTCCCATTTTGAAATCTCAGCCTCGTGACTAATCACCTCCCAAAGCCCTAGCTCCAACTGCCAACGCATTGGGGATTAGGGAGACAGAGATAGTCAGCATTTGCCAGAGCTTGAACTCTGCCTGCCTTTCCACCATTACATCATTGCCCTCCACTTCCTCAGGGCTGCCGCGTGTGCTGTGCAGGGCGTGACTCCAGTGGCGTCTTCCACAGGCTGGAGATGGGCCTGGAATGCAGCTCCACTCAGCTGTCCACGTGCACTGGCGCAGAGCACCCTCCTTAAAGAAAGGCCACATCGGTGTGGCCAAGCAAGACTCTGACTTGCCTCACTTCCTGCGCTGCGGTTCCATGGTCTTCTCTGTTCCACCACAGACCGTCGGCACATGACTGACTTCTGTACAGAACTCCCCCTTTCCTCTTCAGCTCATTGTTCGTGTTTCAAGCTAATCACGTTTTCAGCAAGGAAATCTAACCTCTATGACATGGACAGTCCTTCGGGTCAAGAGGTTTTCATCAGCCCACAGGCCCCCTTAGTACGCTTCCAGGTTCACAAGCCCATGCTCAGCACTGACAGGTCTCCACGGTATCTCCTACACATCCATGGAATCAAGAATGGGAGGCACTATTGGCTCTCATTGTATCCCAGAACACCTGGGACATACTAAATAAGTATCTGAAATTAATAATTCATATAGAGCCTATAATGAATTTTGTTGAATGCAAAGATGGCTATATTTCATGCCCGAGTGATTTAGCTGTTTTTAAAATAAAGTATAATATTTCATATTTTTGACTTCACTTGATTTTGCTTCATTGTTTTCATAAGATTAAACTATCTTTGTCGCCAAAGTTTGCTAATATTAGACTAGATCGATACTTATTTTAGCATCCTGCAGGCCCAAAACAGGAAAGCTGGTCGGTTTTTTTTAATCATCTGTCAAATCAGTAAACTTGAACATATGTTTTTGATATAATTTTCTGGAATTAGCAAAAAGGTAATGCTTATTAAATAATGAGGATAATATGAACTTTCAATAATGCAGACAGGTTGATTATAACTGTAAACCACATGCTTACATACTTTGGACTTTTACAGCTTTTAATTTATCAAAGGAAATAATTAGCACACTTGGTGGCAGTCAGTGATGGAATTTATTCATTTGGAAGGCCATGGGTTTCCTGTCATTAAAACTACATCATGTCCTTCCTTTTCTATTAAACTTCCACTGAGGGCAGTAAGAAGTCACTAAAAGGAAATGAAGCGTTTGTTTGGCAATGTTCTTGTATGATGATTTAATGCTCTTAGAAGATAGCGAAGTCATAATGTATGCCAACAAGTGTATTAAATAGGACAAGGGACCCAATTATCACATTATTTCCTTCATTTGAAGTTTTGTTTGTGACTCAATTAACTGCGATTTGCAAAGTCATGTCAATAAATTTATTTTCTTTATGCAGGTTAATGCATTTTTTGGGTTTTCATCAGTAATGTTTCACTGCAGCAAAAGAATAGATGTAGATTCCAGGAACACTTCACACAGATTTATTTGTTAAAGGATATTACTTTTCTCTCCAAATGATCAACAGCTTCTCCTTACACATAGAATCATTGTATTAATAGTTTAAAAAGTTCACTCTTATTTTCTTTCCTCACTGAAGACTTCACCTGTGAGATAAATGCTAAATTCTAATCTTTCCTCGAAATCTTTCCTTTCTAATCTTTCCTCGAAAAAGCACTAAGTTTCAATCTTAAATCTGTTCCAAACACCGGAACCATAGCTCCTAACAGGCTCTGTCCACTTTGGGAAGGTTTAAATGAAATGCTTGTTTTCCTAAGGTCTACAATGGACCTGACTGGAGTCAGAATTAGCCTCCCCCAAACCCCCAGAAGTGGGTGGTCCTTTGAAGCCATGTCAAGACGACATTGTCGGTCAAGGTTCAGCTTTAGCTCTCGGGCAAGGCCGGGCAGGTAATGGGTTGCCACCTAACATGGGGGTCTGTTTGTCCTGACTACAAACAAACAGTTGGTGAAAATGCTTCAGACAAGTTCACACATTCTGTTTACATGACATTTGCCAAGAAACAAAACTCCCTTAGTTCTTAAAATCATTGAAACAGGTATCACCCCACCCCATGAAATCTCTCAGTGAACTCTGAAGCAGAGATACTGCATTTGGAGTTTGCTTCCCAGTCTTCAGCCTGTCACATCACAAGTTTATTAGGATATTAATAATGGCAGTATAGTTAGTATCAACTTATTTTAATTTTGACTTACAGAAAAGTCATAAAAATAGTACGGAGAGTCCCTCTGGACCAATTCTTCCCTTTGTGAGCATCTTCTATTACCTGGTGCAATTCTTAAATGTAAGTAATTGCCACTAAGTGCATCGACTTAAGAAATAATGATTTTTGTAATCCAAAGTTTCCTTTTAAAAAGATGGTTTGATAAAGACAACTTTTCCATGAATTTCTATAAGTTATTAATTTCAACCCTATTTTCTTTGAGCCACTTAAACCAGACACTGAGATCACTGCAAATTAAGATGTAAGAGCAGAGCTTGGTAAGATTGTCATATTGTCCCCTTTAATTTAGGAAAGTAGAACGAGGCTAGAGAGAGACCCCATAAAACCGACTTTATGACTCTCTTCAAGGCAGATAGAGGAGCCCACGCTCGGTGCCTTCTTGTAGCTTCTGCAATTACATTTCCGCAGGAGGAAAGAGAAGGAATTAGAAACAGGATAATGTAGTCTTAAATCACCATTCTGAGCCTTTGACTTCTTGCGGGAGTCCTGAATTTTTATAACATGGCCTTCATATTGTATAGTGTGACACAACAAAAAACACAACTGCTTTGACCTTTCCTCAATAAAAAATCATTTTGTCTGACATCCTATAAAACCTAGGCTGAATCTGTACTAAGCCCTGGTGTCTCCTCCAATTGGCAAGAGACAAACGTAAACAAGCACAGTAAAGCCAACCATCTGCTTCAGCGTCCCTGATAAAGAGCTAATAATGGAACATTTCTGGGTAACAATACTGAAAATCTTAGACTTGTTGTCAAATTCTAACGCTGAAACAATTGGAAAAGTAGCCCATGATGACATTAAAGAGTCCTGAGTCATCAGAGTTACCTAAGAATTCCTTCCAAGGGTTCTGAAGTTAGAAATTATGATTAAATTATTCTCCTTTTTCTCATGGAAGAAATAGTTTCACTTACTATTGTTTTGTTTTCTACTTTACGCCTGAGTTGTACAATTTGGTTCCTGTAAAAAATCTTTTCTTGAAGTAACATTCATTGCATTATAGTGTTATATAAATTTCAGGTGTGTGGGCCTCCCTGGTGGTGCAATGGGTTAAGTCGCAGCACTATGAAGCCATCCGTAGCCACTGCAGCATGAGTTCCATCCCCAGCCAGGGAGCTTCCCATGTGGCACAGCAGGCCTCTCCTATCTCGCCTGCTGCCCCCCTCAGCTGTGTATTTCAGCCAATCTGCCTGTTCTGCTCCCCACTCTGTCTCTGGTGGCACTCTCACCCCCCCCAACACCTCTAGCCTACACCCTAGCTTGTATGCATAAATAAATAAATCTTAAAAAAATAAATTTCAGGTGTGTCACCTTATAAAAATCAACATCTGTATCTACTCTACTATGTTCATCACTAAAAGTCAAATTTTTTATACTTCTGAAACTACGAACATAACGTGGTTAAGTCTTTTGCCCAAATCTAAGCTGCACAGCAACAATAAGTCGAGAACCGAAAGCTGAGTACCTTGAAGTCACTGAGGTAAATCCTGGGTGTAACAAATTCCAGTGTTTTTCCCCAGAAAGTGCAGTTACAGACACAAGCCTTTGCCCTCTACCCTTATCTGGGACATCAGCTGCTCCAAGAGAGCTGGGCTTGTGTATCTCAATGCATGTGGGAGGGACCCCGAGACTCTGCTCCCACTGGTTTACGATAAGACAAGTCCAGATGAGATCAAGGGATAGGAGAACCCATGACTCACCGCTAACCTTGCACATGGGCAGTTTCTCCAAGTCTCTGTACTTGCAATAGTGCTAACAAAGCAAAGCAAAGCTGACATTAGCAAGTTCATATGATGAGACTGTTTTTCATAAAATGTTTCATAGCAGTATGGCATGCAATACTCTGAAGTCTGCAAAATTCAATGAAAGTTGAAGATAATAATGCAGGGTATTTTGGCTCTCATTTCCAAGCCCTATTTCTAAGGTCAGAGAGATCTCACCCTTCAAACTGAAAGGAAAGACTGATACCTTCTGTGGTATAATGAAATATATCTAGTTAATGTATGAACATGTATTTACATGTTAGTGCATTTCAAAAGCACCATAAATGAGGTGTTTTAAGTGAAGATTTTATAGGTAAAGAAAATGCCATGACTTATGTTTTCTTTTTTTATTGTTTTTTTCCCCATGATTCATATTTTCTGCATGAATTCAATTACTTAGAATATATTTTTTTTAAATTAGGTTTTACCCTAACCACCAATTCTAGACAGTACCTTTAGATGCTTTCCAAAAAGACCTTCTTTGAGAAGACCAGTTTCTTTTGTGAGAGAGAGAGGGGTTAGCAATAGCTACTTCGCGTTGCTGGAATTTAACCTAAGTTTCACCATCAGTATATGCTTAAATCAGATACTCTACAGCAAAAACCAGATATGCAAACAAAAACAAATTTATTTTTTATTTCCAGACAAGAAAATAAAATAAGATTTCAAGTCCAATTTGGTATACACTAACGTATAAGTTAACAGGAAAATAAAATCTACCTAAGGGACTTAATATAAATAATGTTATTTTAACAATAAGTGGTTACTTCTCCAAATCAGATAAAAATGAATTGGCGCACTAAAATATTACATGTTTATTGAATTAAGCAAGGCTGGTATTTTTTCCTCTCTGAATACTAATGCATAGAAGTCAATGTTCCAAAATTTTGTGAAATATTTAAAAGATGGAATTTAGAGTCCTTTCCGCATCAACTGTTGTGTTCCCAGCTCCTAAAGTCTGCTGTGTATCTCTTCTCAAAGAAAAGGAAAAATAATCCTTCATCAATTATGGTTAAGGATCCCCAAACTGAAACATATGTGGAGGAATGCCATTCAAGCAGGCAGCCCACACGAGTCTGGTGGCGGGGGGAGGGAAGGAGAATGACCAGATCAATGGCCTACATGATTGATTTCAACTAAGACTAAAATCTTGGAGGACAATTATTGGATTTACTCACTGTTTGTTTTTGCGACATTTCGGAAACTGCCAAAAAAAAATGTTTACAAAATCAAAGAGGTGTGTGGCAACTGAGTAGTTGATTTTTTTGGTTAGTGAGGTTTTTTTCCCAAAACTTCTTAACTTACCTTCGCTAGTGCCAGGCACTGGAAATCACCCTCGGTGAAATTATCAACCATGAAATTAACTACGTGATGATGAAAAAAATACTGTGCCTCTATATTTTCCAAATACATAAATAGATGGATAGGTAGATTTCAAAGCTTAGGTATCACTTATGTTATCGAAGCCGCCTTATACTTACCTTTTATTATCCAACAAGTTTCCTTTAAAAAATAGAAATTCTTTCCATTTTGTCTGAAGAGAGGAATTATAGATAATTAATATATCAACATCTCTTTCTCCTGTAACTGACAAATGCTAAATGTTTTATCAGTCTGGCACCAGAAATGACGTTGTCTGGGGTTTCCCAGACTCCCTTGTCTGAAAAGCTACATGAAAAGCTTTAATGATCATATATTAGGTGGGAACTTTAACCTTCCTTGTACCAGGTCAATTGAGTCGGTAATTGGAAAAGTCAGTTCCACTTGTTGTAATCCATTCAAAAGGAAACTTCATTTTACACAGAATGGAGTTTTCGGTCATTGAAATAGTGCAGGGCTATGTAGAAAAACAATACAAAGCAATCATTCTCGACCGGCATCCCATTTATTTCATAACATCAAGGTTAAACACTGAAAGAAGAGCTAAGACGACAAACCAGACAAAAAGTTTCTACAAATTATTTTCTTCATCTGAATGCAGGAATAATTAAACTTAATATAAATAATAATTTTGAGAATTACTTATTTGGCTGACATTATGTTCAGCTTTCAAAAAAATCATCCCCTCTGGGCCTCACAACAAACAGTTTTAAAAGGGTTCTCCTGCCCACATAATGGGGAGCACACACACCCCAGGGTGGGCTTCCGAGCCTGAGCGAGCTGCCTCGCTTCCCTGCCACTTACTAGCTCTGCGCCAGGCAGGTTCATCCCCGTCTCTGTATCTCAGTTTTCCCCATCTTGAAAATGGAAATATTGGTACTGACACAGTAAGGGTGTTGTAAAAACAGGCAGTGTGTGGCGTGTAGATGTATGTGTTGTTAGGTTACAGATAATAACCTAACAACGTTACAGATAATAACGCAGAGGTTTTAAAACTTACCCCAAATGGCAGTTAAGGGACGGAACAGAGAGGTCTGGGCTTCTCTGTTCCTGGAGCCCACAGATTAGCAGGAAAAGCAAGGACGAGAAAGAGGGACGCCCCGTTTGCCCTGCTTTAAGAACGGGGTGTCAGGATATTGCTGAGGAGGAATGCGAGGGCGGAAATGATGACGGAAGACAAAAAAAAAAAGGTATCTGAAAAAGCAGTTCTCTCAACACCCCCAAATTTGAATTCTTCGTATACAGCGGGTCCCCGAATAACGTCGTTTTGTTAAGACACTGATGAGAGAAAAGCGATCAGTTCCCTACAGGACACAGTCTGTGCAGAGTCGGCAGTTTCTCCCGGTGTCCATGTGGGTTTTTCCAGGTACCCCATTTCCTCCCGCATCCCAAAGATGTGCACTTGAGGTTCGCTGGCCTCAAGTGTCCCAGCTGGAGACAGTGTGGGCGGGTGCGATGTGCCCCCAGGGCGGGTGTGATGGACCCCAGGCTGGGGTTCCCCTTTGTGCCTTGAGCTGCTAGGATAGGATCCAGGCAGCCTGAACTGGAATAAGCAGATTGGAAAACGAATGCGTGAACACGAATTATTAATATTAGAAGTGCTTTGGATCTTTATGTAGACTTTAAGAAGCTAATTCTTGTTTATATCAATTAGCCTATTGTACAAATGGTTTTCTTATACTTCTCCCACTCAAAGTCATAGTTATCAAGAACCTATCCATGATGTTAAGGGAGGACTTACTATATACGGTAATTTTTAAAATGTATGGAAAATAGGACCTTAGTTTGCCCTGCCTGCTATAACAACTTACCAGACTGGGAGCCTTCAGCAACAGAAATTTATTTAGAAACTGGGAGTTCAAGATCAAGGCAAGGTGCCAGCTGATTGGGTTCCTGGTGAGAGCCATCATCCTAGTTTGCAATAGGTACTCTGTTACCGTCTCAGGAGAAAGAGTGGTTTTCTAGGAGTAAAGCAATACTGCCCTGCCTTTCGCTACATTCTTACCATCAATTACTACAGTAATGCAGCCCCTACAGGCCCTAACACAGTTTCTGATATAAAACACATGTTCAATTAAATATTTGGCAAAAGGATAAATGGATAGGTTCTAAGGATGCTATCTGAAATACACTTTAAAAATGTTAGTTTTCCACTAATTTGAAAGGACATATGCACTCCTGTGTTCGTTGCAACATTATTTATAATAGCCAAGCTATGAAGACAACCTAAGTGCCAAGAGCAGAGGAGCGGATTAGGAAGGTGGGATATAAACCAATGGAATATTACTCTGCTGTGAAAAAGATAAAATGTTACTGTATGTGTAACTGAAGGGGATTATGATAAGTGAAATAAGTCAGAAGGAAAAAGACAAATATCAGTTGGTGTCACTTATATGTAGAATAGAGAGAAACAAAACAGACAGGGGCCTCCCTGGTAGCTCAACAGGTTAAGAGCACTCTGTAGAGCTGTCCGCAGCTGCGGCAAGAGTTCGATGCTCAGCTGGGAAGATCCCCACATGGCACAACAGACCTCTCCTGCCTTGCCTGCTGCTCGCCTCAGCAGTGTATTTGTCAATCTGTCTGTTCTTTTCTCCACTGTGTCTCTGGTGAACCGTCTCACCACCCCACACCTCTGGCCTGCACCCCAGCTTGTATGCATAAATAAATAAATCATAAAAAAAAAAAAAACAAAGAGACAGCTAAAACTAAACCAATACCAAAACCTAGAGTATGATTCTAGAATTTGGGCTAATAAAACTTGGGGAAGGGAGAACAAAAAGAAAAAGGATCACAATGGACTACAGTGGAGGACTGTGGGTAACTTGATGGTGGGTGTGTAACAACACCTGAAGGGGGTGATCCTATACCTCTAAATCATACACATAAACCAATGTTATGTCAATAAAAATAAAGAAAGAAAGAAATTCGAAGAAATAAATAAAACTGGACGTTCTGGTTTTTTTTTTTAAATGCTAATTTTCAAGCAGTTTGGGCTCTATGCATTTGTTATTCTACTCAAAATATACTTTTTAAAAATTTATGTTTAATTGATGTAAATAAATAGCTAGGGACATATAGGAAATATTGGATTAATATCTCCTAAGCAGAATGAAATTGACATTGAGGATGATGGAAACAGCAAAAATTGAATACATCAGTAAATTGTTGAAATTTCAACTACATCAAGTACCAAAGGTCAGAAGAACAGAAGAGGCTATGAGATGACAAGTTTTACTTACTCAATAGAAGAGAAATTACAGATACTGTTAAAATTAAATTAGCCATGGAAGATAAAAACCCAGGCCAAAAGCAGATGCGTTTTCTAAACCAGAGAGCAGAGATGGAAAGTAAGAGAAGCAAAATCCTACCAAGCACTGTAGGAAATCAGAACCTAAATGCAAATTTGTCCTCCAAATCTCTTCCATTCAAACCTCAAATATTTCCCTACCATGCAAAAGAGATCAAAATCAGAACAGACAAAAACCAAAATATACAACCAGAAAAAAATTGTTATTGCATACTCTATGAAGTACACAAATTTATGACCATATAGAATTGCATAGATGTAATCAAATTAAATAAAAAAAATTATTACACCAAAATGTTTTCATTAATACTGATAGCATTAAAAGTGTGAATATTGATAAAAGTAAGCAGTCTTCTTAAAAATGTTGTTTTCCAACCACAATCCATGTTAGTGAGTAAAGGAGATGAAGGTTAAACATGTCTTTTGGGTTGCTGGTTTCGTATTTTTAGTTTTTAATCCAATATGCTCACTTGAATTTACTTGAAAAGATAATTTTAAATTAGAAATCAGGATTAAGATGTGGTTGGTGATTCTTTAAGAATATATACTCAACATATCTTTCTTTTGGCTTTTTTTATTGCTCCCTTGACAAGATTAGAGATTATATTTTCTTTGAAGTTGACCTTTTCACTGATAAAGGAAAATCTTAAGATTTTATATGGTATATTTATTGATAATGGAGGCAAACAATAGAATTGGCTAAATCCACATACTTCCCAATTTATAGTAAATTCTGACTAAAACTTCTCAAATTATTTACTTTGAGTAAGATGATATATGATAAAATGATAATATGGTATTATTGCATTTGCATGGAGCAATAGAAACAAATGTGTCTCATACTAATCAGTTGCGAGAAAAACATCGTTTCACAAAAGAAATTTCTCGTTATTTTTAATTGAGAAATAGTATATATCAGATAATACCACATTGGTTTCCCTATGCTAAACTAAAATGTCTTCATATTTAAGTAGAGAAGAGTTGACAAGGAAGTACAGTAGGGACTTAAATGATAAACTGAAATAAATCATATAGTGAAAAGACTGGAATCTTTTCAAATCAGTGAATGCATATTCATAGACTGTACCAAAGCTGATGAAACTTCCACAAAAGCAAAGTTTTCCAAGTTAGAATTAGATAATAAATAATTAGATAATAAATAAAATTTGTGGGCCTCCCTGGTGGCGCAGCGGTTGAGCGCTGCGCTGTGGAGCTGTCGACAGCGGCGATGTGAGTTCGATGCCCGGCCGGGGAGAATCCCACATGGTGCAGCAGACCTCTCCTGCCTCGCCTGCTGCTCCCCTCAGCAGTGTATTTCTGATCTGCCTGTTCTGCTCCCCGCTCTGGCTCTGGTGAACCCTCTCGCCGCCCCATGCCTCTGGCCTGTACCCCAGCTTGTATGTAAAAATAAAAAATAAATCTTAAAAAGGGGCCTCCCCGGTGGTGCAGCGGTTGAGCGCTGCGCTGTGGAGCTGTCGGCAGCGGCGACGGGAGTTCGACGCCCGGCCGGGGAGAGTCCCACATGGTGCAGCAGACCTCTCCTGCCTCGCCCGCTGCTCCCCTCAGCAGTGTACTTCTGATCTGCCTGTTCTGCTCCCCACTCTGTCTCTGGTGAACCCTCTCGCCGCCCCACGCCTCTGGCTTGTACCCCAGCTTGTATGTATAAATAAAATTTAAAAAAATCTTTAAAAAAAAAATAAATAAATCTTAAAAAAATAATAAAAAATAAAAATAAATAAAATAAAATTTGGAAGAAATATTTGACCAATATTAACATCAAAACAAACTTTTCTAACTTAAAAAATCAACTCCCCAGTAGCTATTTACATAACAAATGACAGTGCAGTGGAAATGAGTTTTATTTGTGATTTCCTTGAAAAAAGGAGAATGAAAAAAGGTTGAATAAAAGACCACTTGAAGAAGCACAAGATACAAAGAATTCAGCGACGCTGGACTTTCTCATTTTTGGCTCAATCTCTTTCCATTTGCTCCAGATTTTACTGCACTTATGAGCAATTGTAGGAGAGGCACTTAATTGTTGCTTCTTTATGCTTCCCTGGCCTGTCAGTGACAGGGACATAGCAGAAAGGATGTAGTAAATGTATGCGAATTACCACGTAATGGATCTAAAAATAGCTCACAGGATGTCAGAAAATGTGATCAAATAAGTGAAACCTAGCTCCTGTCTGCGTCCCTCCACACCTGCCAACACACTAAAAGGGACGGTGTACTCATTTATCACTCCCACTCCCAGTTTGGAACCAAGTTTGGTTGTGTCCCGCGTTCCCATCAGTCTAAAGTTTTTATTGCTGTCTCACGAGTATGCGTAGCCACTGCCATAGTTTCCCAGCCATGACGTCACAGATCGGGCCACCTCACCGTGATGCCTTGCTCAATGATATCTGCACACAGACTTCAGAGCTGCCCCGCCTGGGCCACCATTTGCCCAGTACTGTGTGCTGTGGCATTTTGAGTGTTTATTTCTTCATCAAATGTTTGTTGAGCATGTATTATGTGACGGGCATTGTCCTAGTCACCAAAACTAAAAGCACCCTCACCATAAATCAAATATACCGATCAAGGAATTGAGGCAAAATTAGAAGGAGTTACTTACAGATTTCTTAGACTTATGAGCTTCTGTGTGTTCAATGGAGTAGAAATATTTTGAACTTCGTTTGCTGGTAATTTTTTAATATCACAGGTGGTGATATTTAATATCTCCCTGGTGGAGGAAGGGGTCAAGTCTCACCATTATGAAGCTATCGGCAACCACTGCAACACGAGTTCAATCTCCAGCCAGGGAGCTCACCCACATGGCGCAGCAGACCTCTCCTGTCTCCCTGCTGGTCCTCTCACCAGTGTATTTCAGTAGATTCTCCTGTTCTGCTCCCCACTCTGTCTCTGGTGAATCCTCTCAACTTCCTACACCTCTGGCCAACACCCCAGCTATTGCATAAATAAATAAATCTTTTTTTAAAAAATAGGTAAAGAATGAATGTGGTTACTATAACAACAATGGAATGCACTAACTTTTGGGTCTCCAAATAGCCCACCCTACCCCAAGCCATTTTACCTTTGTAGCTTCAGGAAGTGACTCCCCCCACACTATAAAGCAAGTTGATTATTGAGTTTTGAGCTTCAAACGCTGAGTCTTATCACAAGGAATGCAGGGTGCCCATATGTCTGGAAACATAAATAATATTATGGTTTTGCAGATTGCAAATGTCCTTGATGATATTACACATAAGATGCATAACTTTCTAGACTTGGGGATTTAAAAGATTATTTACTAAGCTAAGTTTACTCTCTGCCTTAGGAGATGAATTCTGTGGATAAAGATGATGAGAACTTCAGTTAGAGATAAAATAGGAAGATGCCAGTGAGTGACCCTTAGATGAATTTGAGATCTGAGAGTTTAACTTTCAAGGAGGGGCCAAAAGAGGGGAAAAGACGCAAGTTACAAGAACCATTAAACCCATCCATATAGCAGGACAAAAGCAGCGGATTAAAATGGTGGCATGAAGACTCCATCCTGCTGGACAGATAGATGCAGCTTTGGAGAACACTGTGGAAGGAACTCAAGACTCTGATCCCAAATTATTGGTGGATAAAACAAACCAAAATGCATTGAATTTACTTTGAATGGATCAAGATTTCATCTCTACTATGGGACTAATTATGAAGTTTTGTTGTAGAAAAATAAAGCTAATTTTTTCATATACCTGAGTTTGTAATCTGAAATAGCAAATCCACCCAGCCTCTCCCTTGCCCCTCCCCATTGTGAGGACAGAGTAAAAAGGGAACCATCCATAGCCTAGCAAGAGACCCTTCACCAGGGAATCAAATCAGCCAGTACCTTGAATTGGGACTTCCCAGCCTTCAGAAACCGAGAAATAAATCCCTGCTCTTTAAGTCATCTGGGCTATAGCATTTTTTGATGGCCGTCTTAGAAAACCAATAGAGCACCTACCTGCATGCTAAATTTTTGCATCTAACTTTGCCTTTAATCTCTACTATATAATGATGAGTTATTCTTACTATCAGTTGTACGCTTACATTAAATTTTAATTTAATTTTTAATTTTAATTTTAATTTTTAATCAATTAAAAAGAAATTAATTGATTTGTTGCCAGTGACTCAGTTAAGAAATGTAGCAACAAGTGGAAGAAACTGGAGGCTTTAAAAAAAAAAAGCTTTTAAATAGACATATAGTTTGAATAAATAAGCAAAAGTCTATAAAGGAAAAACACCCAAATATTATCAGTACTTTTCTCTCTATGGAAGAATTTTTTATTTTTATCTTTATAGGTTTTTTTTTATATTTTTCTTTCTACCAGAAGTACAGTCAGGAGAGTGCCTTTCTAAAAGAGAAAACAGTCAGTCAGAGAACATTAATCATGTTTTTAAGCGAAGGGAAGCCGCGCAAGGGGGCAGGGCAAAGTACACCCAAGTAGGGCGGGCTGGATCAAGAAGCCACTATGGATTCCCTCAACAAACATTTATTGATTTCCTACTTTGTGCAAAGTGAGAGAAAGGCTGCAGGAGGAGTGAGGGGAAGAGAATTCCCAGGAATGGTCTCACTCTCATAAAAGTAGAAGTCAGTTGCTAAGTGTGAGAGTAGCTGTGAGTTTAAGATCTTGAGGATGCACCAAAAAAGTCTGAAATAATTGCTGTGATTTTTTCTTTGGAGCCTAAGAACAAAAATGGAGAAGAAAGAAAACTGAGACTTGCCAGTGCTAAAGGATATCAAGATGAAAATAGGAAAAGGGCAAAGGTCATGACAAGAAAACAATTTTGAGACCAAAAAATCTCTCTATATTTCCTTTTCCCCTTGTTTTTTTTTTTTTTTTGATTACTTTTTTATGGAGGTAACATTGGTTTACAACATTATATATGATTTAGAGATCTGGGTTCACACCTCTTCAGATGTATGTAAACATATCACACACCCCCACCAAAGCACCCACAATCAGAATCAACTTACTTTTTTTTCAAACTCATGTGGCTGTAGATGGGCAGAGATAAAGAAATGATCCTAGAATTAAATCATGGGCTGGGGGGTAAGACATTGACAAAACCACACAGAGGCAGGTAGATGCTGTGGGTGCAGAAGAATGCCCTTAAATCTTCAATCATGAGCGCCAAGCTGGAGGCTCAGTGTCACTGTGGAAAGGGACATGTGTTCAGGTCATAGAGTTCTCACTTAATTGGAGAGGACATTCATCCATCACATTCCTGCCCTGACACTCAGATAAATTTGAAGGGATGGTTTCAGCGCGGAATCAGAATTTTGAAACAATTTGGAAATTATATGTCAAAACTTCAAATATCACTGACATTCTTGATTGAGTCTCCATCGTAGTGAGGACAGTGCATATTTGTTGTTAGGCCAATGGGTGTGTAGCACAGAGCAAGCCGCTGTGTCCCACATTCTGTTTTAGTTAGCTAATCCATCAATTAAGGGGACCCACTTAAACTGTTTGAAGACAATCAAGGGAGGTCGTTAACCTATGGCGGTCCAGCCAAACTGAAGAGCTGCTGTCGCTACAGTCCCTGCCCAGAGGGCACTCCCTCAGTGCCCGAGGTACAGAGACACTGCCTTATTTGTTTTGGCAATAATTGTCTCCCTGCCCTGAAAGACGCCCGAAAATTGCCTCTATGTTTAGAAACAAGATTGCTCTGTTGAGGCTGCTGGTCAAAGAAGTCTCACCTCTAGATGGAAGTCTGTTATTCCTAGGATGCTATTTCTTGATTTAGGCCTTTGTGGTATTTGGTGGATGAAGGGGCATTTGTTTGGCACAGACTGAGGGTACAGGGACTCTTGGCTGATGTGTCTATGGAGGCCAAGGAAGTTACTTCATAGAGGGCATTAATGATGGCGAGGTCATTGCCTACACGCTGAGTAAACATCGTGATAGATTCACATTTATGATCCCATTGATGGATTAAGAAGGCCAATTTAATGGTCAAAGAAAGTGCATTTCTAACCAATATGTGAAAATTAAATACAACTCAACAAGTGTCAATTGCACACATGAATTGGTAAAGGTAGCCACTCCTATTTAATAAATGTCTCTGTGCCCTGAGGAAAGGGTTTCTTGACCACCCACGCATGTTCTTTTCATTTGCACAGGAAAAGTCACCTAAATATTCCTGAGCCCACTTGGGAGCCAGGACCCCCTCTCCTAGGGGACATCCATGCCATTCTTCAGTCCCAAATCGAAATCACCTCCTAGTTAGCACTTGCAAATATGTCCCGTTAATTTAATCTAAACCCAGACTTCTAAAACCCTAGATAGTTCACTATTTACATTAACCATATGCTCTCTGGCTTCCCACACCACAAAAGTTACCCGTTATTCAAGGAGGTAAAAAGCACAAGACAGTTGTATACACAGACTGACTGTAGAGACTTTATATTTTATCACCACCAACTTCAGTTTATTGTCCTGTTAAGTTATGATGACTAAATATCTTACTCCTTGCCTTAAAGAGAAGATCTGTCTTCCAAAAGAAATTCTCGGCAGATTAATGTAAGACCTTCATGCCAAAATTAAAGCCAGTTAGATTTGTTTAAATTTAAAAATGAAAAATGCATTGCGTTTTTTATGTTACTTTCCTCCTACTCCCCATGGAAACTCCTCATACAGTCTTCCTCACCTCAGACAATAGCAACTTTCTTCTTCCAACTACTTAGGCTCAAGGCCATGGACACATCCTTCACTCCCCTCTCCAATACATCATCAACCACGCTGACTTTATCTCAGAACCTATCCAGAGTCTGACTACTTCTTACCACCTCTGCTTTCTCCACTGTGACCTAAGCCCCTACTGTCTCCCACCTAGATGGGTTTCAGTAGCCGCTGACCTGTTTCCATCCTTTCCTCTCCACTCTTCTGGTCAGCAGATCACGTTACTCCCCCACCATTCTAAGAGGAAGGGACACGGGCCTTCATAGGCTCCCTGTCTGCTGCAGACCTCACTTCCTAGCACTTGCATTCTGGCTCATTTCTCTGCAACCAAGTCTTTTCTCCTCAAACATATCAAGTGTTCTCCCCCAGGACCTGTGCACGTACTGCTTTTTTTAATATGAAATTCTCTTCTTCCAAATAACATGAGGCTTACTTCCTTCTGTTCTCTTTTCAGTTGAAGTCTCACTAAAAAAATGCAACTCTCACTGCTCGGTATTAAATACTATCTCCTACTATCTCCCATCTTCTTTCCTTGTTCTTCCTTATTTTTCTTCATAGCAATTATCCTCCCCAACACACTACATATACCTTTCCTTATTACATGACCTAGCCAATCATAGACACTCAAACATTTCTTAAGTAAATAGTGATGATGATGACAGTAAGATCTTTGAAGCCCCTGGGCTTCCTGTATAGCAGTAGTGAGAACAGTACGATTGTGAACACATGGCTTCTTCAACGTCACAGTCTATTCCAACACCCAACAGCAAACAAAGATTTCTTACAGAAACATAAAACAAAACTAAAATAAGCTATTGCAATTTGCTGAAATTTAGCCCTAAAAGAATGCAATCAGTTAAAAATTTGGTAAATTAATTTCAACCAGCAAGAAATCTATGTATCTCCTACTAATATTGAACATCCCAGCAAATTTGCATCAAACTAATAAATACTTTTCTCGACTTGCATCTCCAGTGAAATTCTGTAGCCTTTGAGAAGAAGGTTGTCATCTCATAGAAGAAAACAAAGAGGGGAGCACTCTCCTGCTGGGATGGTGCCCTTACCTTAGTTATTACTGTGTATCTCTGTGCCTATTGTTATTGCGCCACTATAGCAGATTATTTGTGTTTTCTTTCCACTTTTTGCTCTTTTGCACTCCTGGCAATACCCAGACCCCAAAAAATGGAAACTTGGGCTTTCCCAGCTAGGGGGTAGATTAAGGTCAACATCTAAGAGAGATGGGGAGAGTAATTGGGGCGAGGCTGAGGTTTAAATTAAGAGTTGCCCAAACTAGTAGCCAGAGAGAAACGAAAAATTAGGAAAATTGAAGTTCCCTTTAAGTGTCAAGCCACAGGAATAAGGCAGAAGTTCACTCTTTTACTTATTCATCAATTCCATCAGATTCCTGGTGTTGGACTTAAATTGATGAGAAAATAAACCTACATTTCTTGCCTTCAAGTAACCCTTAGTTTGGAAAAAGGCAGACAAGTACAGCAAGTCCTCAAATAAAATAAAATCCTAGTCAATATTGAAAAAAACAATATTCGTGGAGTAGCTTTTGTGTTTTACATTATTTCACTTAAAACCATTTCCCAATAACCTATTGACAACATAAGCAAAAGTGAGCACTTACTATACACAGATCAATATTATCAGTCACTAGAAAGCAACATGATGAATGCTAAGCTTTATAGAGAATATAGATGGCAAATGTAACCCCAACAAGGATTCAGTGTCTGACTCAGAGTCTAAAGCCAGCTTCCCACTTCCTGTATGTGACAGATTGAGCAAACTGCATAAATTCCCCTAAATTTTGGTTTCTTTCTCATAGAGAAGGCAAAAGGCTTAAGTAAAATGATAAAAGTAGCTAAAATATTCATTAGGTGCTGGACATTCTATTTTCCTCTGGGATCTGCCTGTACTAAATCTGATATTTAAGTGAGTCATCAATATTATATTCCTTACCCTGTGCGCTGCACACTGGCCTTCCTATAGAGAGGCTGGTCAGTAACAAGATGTCTTCTGCTCTACCAACAGCATAGCAAGGATGTCCAGGGTGGAAAGACAGGTCAGGAGGAACTGGGCACCACAGAGGATGGCAGTCAACGAACATGCAAAATCATTCTGGCAAGTGAAGGATCTTTCATTAGCAGAAATATTCATCTCCCCACTTCCGGTGACCCAGCATCCTGAAAGGAACCTATAAAATAACAGCATAAATGGGTGCAAGGTCAGTAAGTATTAAAGAAAAAACACCAATAATTCACCTGTAGGGTAGATATTTGCATGTTAATGTCGTGAAGTCCCTCAAACTAGAACAAAAGACAATGAATGCAACCCGAGCAGAAAGAGGAGAAAGAAGCAAGAGCAACAAAAAGGAATCCCCTCAGGGCAGCCGAGAACAATTGGGCTCCACTGGCAAAAGTGAACTTAGCCATCCTCCTCTCCTCTCGGGAAGATCTGGAGACTGGGGCTCACGCCCTGCAGGAAATGTGGGTATCGGCTGTTTCCTAGGGGAACGCTCGCTGACCCGGGCTTTATTTGTCACAGCTCTCTTCCTTACCTCCTGCGCTCCAGTGGGAGAGCAGTAGGGTTGCTGTAAGAATAGCTCGCTAATTTATAGGCTCAACACTTTGCCAAGTACTCTAAGTGCATACTTGCATTCATTCTTGATTTTGTGAGATAAACTTTATTTTCCGCATGTTACAAATGAGGACACTGAGGCCTCAAGAAATTAAGTAATTGTCCATGGTTGTACAAGTGTTAGGGGGAGCAATATGAAGTCGCTGACATTTTACAACCTTTAATCTGTAAAAATGGCAGATTCACATGCTCCAGCCCTTGCCGGTGGAAGCACCTATCAAAGCCAGGCTTGACCTGTGTCATCAGTCACGTGGAGGATGCTTCCCCTCGCAGCAAATCTGGGTGTCAAACCAAGCAGTCCTGAGGCAGAGGGCTATAAAGCCTGCACGGACGCTTACAATGCTTCATTCTAACAAAGTCAGTTCCGTCCAGTTGCAATGCTTCATTCTAACAAAGTCAGTTCCGTCCGCATGTTACCTTGGTTTAAAAGATATTTGAAACGAAGTGACTTTATAGAGCAGGAATTTAACCTGCATTTTCATAAGCATTTCTCTTTGACCTCCTGGGAGATTTACATTAAAAAATATCTCAGTGGTGTTTGACAGATTCTAAACATCATTCACACACATGAAGTGTATTTATTATGAGTAATACCACTGAGAATTTCTTATAAAATTCTGTCCCTAAAAGGAAAGTTCTATTCTGTAACAATAGCCAAGAATGCATATAAGATAAGCGGACTGAGGAGATTCTCTCCAGATTTATGCTTTGGCAACAACTGAAAAGTTTTAATTTAATCACTCAGGCATTTCTATTAAAATGGTGTTGGCTAAAAGAATAACCTTTAAAGAAAGTCATAAAACATTTCTGATCTGTAATAGATTTAATTGTCCTAACTACCAAATATTTTTCTATTGTCTAACATTTGGAAAGATTCTAATTTCCAGTGAATGCCAGAAGTGTGATGCATATCTACATGTAACTACTTAATACCACACGATAATAAGGGATATCTGCTACTAAGAGCTGAAAAAATCCCAAGGAAAAAAAGAGCATTTAAAAAGATTAACGTGTGAGTCTTCCTTTTATTTTCCTTCAGATAACTAAAATTAGAGTAGTCTAAGGGAATTAGCTATCATTTGCTCACTTATACATGTGAGAAATGTTTGAGAATCTTTACTTTTCATAATAACAAGAATGTGCAAAACCAAAAATGCTTTAATAAGCTGATCATGATTTTTATTTTATGAGTTGTTAATAATAATGAGGGACGTGGAGACAGTATCTGTTAGTTATTGACTAAATATTCTGAGATTAAAAGTTTGATCTCAACCTATGGCCCATGTTAGCATTTACATATACTAAAGTGTGGGTATTTTTAAAGCAGTCTCTCAGATGTTTAATTTTCCAAATGCACTATTGTAAGTGAAATGTGGATATACTGAAAATGAATTATAAGCTGAAAAAAAGGTGTGATCTGTCTCAGAAATCACTTATCCTTTCTGCCTGAGAGATGTTAACTCCTAAAAAGGGATTTATTTATTCTAGTTCCCTTTGACAAAGCAGTGGGCTTCATCCAAATATGATTTCCTGATTTATAAAATGGACCTCACCATCTTCTTATTTTTGC
Organism: Scalopus aquaticus; assembly: GCA_004024925.1. NCBI lineage: Eukaryota > Metazoa > Chordata > Mammalia > Eulipotyphla > Talpidae > Scalopus > Scalopus aquaticus. The sequence goes on from PVIJ01005469.1 coordinate 44,935, forward strand.
AAGTGAATATAGGGTCACTTCAGGCCTCCCTGGTGGCGCAGCAGTTGAGCGCTGCACTGTGGAGCTGTTGGCAGCGGTGATGCGAGTTCGACGCCCAGCCTGGGAGATTCCCACATGGCGCGGCAGACCTCTCCTGCCTCGCCCGCTGCTCCCCTCAGCAGTGTGTTTCTGATCTGCCTGTTCTGCTCCCCACTCTGTCTCTGGTGAGCCCTCTCACCGCCCAATGCCTCTGGCCTGTACCCCAGCTTGTATGTATAATTGAAATACTTGGAATAGAAGGAACATTAATTAACATAATAAAAGCCATATACGACAAACCTACAGCCAATATTATCCTCAACGGTGAGAAGCTGAAAGCCTTTCCCCTAAAATCAGGAACAAGACAAGGATGCCCACTCTCACCATTGCTTTTCAATATAACAGTTGAAGTCCTAGCGAGAGCAATAAAACAAGAGAAAGACATACAAGGAATGCAAATAGGGAAAGAAGAAATTAAACTGTCACTATTTGCAGATGATATGATTATATACATAGAGAATCCCAAAAACTCCATAGAAAAACCACTCAAAACTACAGACCAATTCAGTAACATAGCAGGATACAAAATCAATGCACAAAAATCAGTAGCCTTCCTACATGCAAACACTCAGTCTGAAGAAGAAGAAATTAAAAGAATTATCCCCTTCAAAATCGAAACCAAAAAAATCAAATACTTGGGAATAAACGTAACAAAAGAGGTAAAGGACTTATACAAAGAAAACTACAAGATGCTGTTAAAAGTAATAAAGGAAGACACAAAAAGATGGAAAGACATCCCCTGCTCATGGATTAGAAGAATCAACATCATCAAAATGGCCATCCTACCAAGAGCAATCTACAGATTCAATGTGATTCCAATAAAAATCTCAATGACATTTTTCAAAGAAATAGAACGGATATTGAAGGAATTCATATGGAACCACAAAAAACCTCGAATAGCTAAAGCTATCCTGACTAAAAAGAAGATGAATGGAGGGATTACACTCCCTGACTTCAAACTATACTACAAAGCCATAATAATTAAAACAGCATGGTACTAGAGCAAAAACAGACACACGGACCAATGGAACCGAACAGAAAACCCAGAAATAAATCCACATATTTATGGACAACTAATCTTCGACAAAAGAGCAAAGAATATGCAATGGAACAAGATTAGTTTGTTCAATAAATGGTGTTGGGAGAACTGGACTGCTACATGCAAAAAAATGAAACTAGACCCCTACCTCACACCATGCACAAAAACCAACTCGAAATGGATAAAAGACCTGGAGATAAGACCTCAAACCATAAAGTTTATAGAAGAAAAAAAGGCAAAACTCTACATGACATACATCTCAGCAAAATCTTTAAAACCACTTCCCCCATAGCAAAGGAAGTAAAAGAAAAGATAAACAGCTGGGACTACATCAAACTAAAAAGCGTCTGTACAGCAAAAGAGACAATAATTAAAACAAACAGACACCTGACTAATTGGGAGAAGATCTTTGCACACAATACAACCGATAAAGGACTGATAACAAAAATCTTCAAAGAGCTCACACAACTCAACAAAAACAAAGTCAACAATCCAGTCAAAAAATGGGCAGACGAGCTAAAAAGACACTTCGCCAAAGAAGAAAAGCAAATGGCTAACAGGTATATGAAAAAATGTTCAACATCACTTATAATCAGGGAAATGCAAATTAAAACCACAATGAGATACCACCTCATGTCAGTGAGAATGGTGCACATTAATAAAACAGGCAACAACAAATGTTGGCGAGGATGTGGAGAAAAAGGAACTCTCCTACACTGCTGTTGGGAATGCAAATTGATCCAACCACTATGGAAAGCTGTATGGCGTTTCCTCAAACTGCTAGAAATGGAACTTCCACATGACCCGGCAATACCACTAGTGGGAATATACCCAAAAGACACAAAAACACTAATCCGAAAGGATACATGCACCTGCATGTTTATTGCAGCACTGTTTACAATAGCTAAGCTATGAAAACAACCCAGATGCCCAAAAATAGATGACTGGATCAAGAAGATGTGGTACATATACACAATGGAATACTATTCAGCATTCATAAAAGACAAACACATGCAATTCGCAGCAACATGGATGGACCTAGAGGGGATAATGATCAGTGAAATAAGCCAGAAAGAAAGAGAAAATTATCGAATGGTTTCACTTATAACAGGAATATAGGGGAGCCAAATAAGAAAGCGACGTTCAGCAGGGAAGGAGGTGGGGGGAGGGCTCAAGAGGGGGGAAGAGGGGAGCACAGGGGACTATGGTGATGGCTCCACAGGTGAACAGGTGGTGAGTAACTTATGGGGAACACACAATAATGTAAAATATATGAATCACAAAAATAAATAAAATATCTATTAAAAAATAAATAAATAAAATAAATAAATAAATAAATAAATATATATATATATAGGGTCACTTCCCTTCTGATTTAATAAAATGTAAAAATATGAATTCTTAATCACTTCCTAAGAGAATTATAAATTATAAATACCTTTTTTTCTTTTTTAGTAAATGAGGAAGTCACACTTTCCCAACAGTTTTATTAAGATAGAATTGACTTATAACATTGTATAAGTTTCAGGTAAACAAAGTGATGATTTGATACACTAACTTATAGTAAAATGTTTACAATAGGGTTGGTTAACATAATCACCACCTTGCATAGTTGTCTTTGTGTGTAAGAGAGAGAGAGAACATTTAAGATCTACTTTCTTAGAAACTTCAAATCTACATGGCACTGTTAGCTATAGTCACCATGCTGTACATTAAGTCTAGAACTTCCCCTCTTACAACTAGAAGCTTCACCAACACCTCCCCAATCCCCTCACCCAGGCCCTGGCAGCCACCACACCACCCTGTTTCTACAACTTCACCTTTTTTAGATTCCACACACAGGTGCTATAACGTAGTATTTGTCTTTCTCTAATTTCACTTAGTAACTTATTTCGTTCAGCATATTGCCCTCAAGATCCTTCCCTGTTGTTGCAAAGGCAGGATTTCCTTCTTTCTCATGGCTGACTGAACATATGTGTATGTATCTATTACTTCAGTAAGTATCTATATATTTACAAGTGTGTATGTATCACATCATTTTTTTTCATTCACTTGTAGAGTTAATGTAAAGTTAAAACAGAGTTAATTTGTGCTATATACTGATCTCTATAGAGACTGATGTAGTGAGTTAAGATGAACTTATTTCAGAAACAGAAATGAATATTCAACTGCCAAAAAGCAAAAGGAAGAAAAGTGAAGCACACTTAAAGATCTCTGTTTTGACTGTTGTTGTAGTTACTAAAGAGAAATTTATTTTTTGAAGGCTTTTTCTTTGACATTAAATTTTGTGACTAATTGCGTAGGTGGCGGAAAGAAGAATATGATTGATGAGGAATGTCTTTTACAAAAATATTTTCAAAAGCCATCCTTATTAGTTATTCCCTTCCCACCTACATGAGACTTAAATTTGGCAGTGTGCTGAATTTTTATCATTTAGGCTATTTTTAGGCATGAACATTTAAATTAAAAAAAAATAAAAGTAGTAATTGATATTAGACTTGTGAAATCCAAATATTCCTGCCAATATGAAATAAAATACGTAACTTCTAACCCACGTTTTAGGTTTTTATTATAGCAGCACTCAACCTACAGGAATTAAATTCTGCCAGCACTGTATGACTACTTTAAAACTGAGTGCTAAACAGCATAATCAAATTATCTTTCATCGGTTTTATGGATCAAGAATGTGATGAAAGCCCATCTGTGTGGTTCCCTCTCAGGTCCATCACTAGAGAGGAAATATTGGAACTTGCATCCCTTTCCATATGGTTCTAGGGCTTCCCCCTGTGGCTTGAGCTTCCTCACATCATGGTGACTTCAGGGCATTGGGTCTACTTACAAGGTGGTTCAGGATTTCAACATCAGACTTTGGGACAAAAATTTCATTTTCTCTTCTGAACCTGACTTGCAGGTCATACTTAACACATTCTATATTGATTACATATGAGAAAGAGATCCTCCCAGATGTGGGTGAAAGAAAATTGGTCTTCATCTCTTAGTGGAGGAGTATAAAGACTTTTCAAAGAGAAATTGGGAAACCGCTGCTCTGGGGCAAATCTGGCCTGCTACTGGTAATGTAAATAAAAATTTGTTGGCCCATAAATAAACGTTCTCCACTAATACATTTCTGCACTAGCTATGACATACCATGAATCCTTGCATCTAAAGGTAGAACATTGAATCACTTTTCTATGATTTTCTATAGAATAACTAATTCTCTGGAATTAGGTAATAGCACTTCTCAGCGGATGCAAAGTATGAAACTGAGCTGTGCTTTCTAAATAGCCATGCTCTGTTTCTATCATGTATGTGTTCTTATGTATAGAAACATCGTTTTGGTTCTATCAATTTCTAACCTTCTACTGCTGCTACTAAACCGTCAACACAAGCTCTTTAGTAAGTATAGTTATGAAAGATACAATTAAACAATTAGGCACAATGGATATTTCAGTTATCCAAATTTATAGCAAAGAATTGAATTAAAGATGGTCAAGAACTGGCTTTCATGTCATGGGTGATATCTGATTTCTACCACTCTGATTTCACTATGAAGTTATTACTCCAAGACTGGGAGTTTAAATAGAGAGAGGGAGGAAGAAGGAAGGAAGAGAGGAGAGAAGAAGAAGGGAGAGGGGAGAGAGATTCCAAATCCCCGTCTAGAAAATTTGACTTCTTATTCCACCTACTGATGTCTTCAGTGCTCACATCAAATTAGAACCACGTAAACTTTTAAGTTTTGCCACTAATAGGTACAGTGAAAATGCACAGTAGAGATTTAGTTGGTGAATAAAACAACTGTTACCAAGAAGACCTTGGACTAGGGGTGTCAGATCTGTTTAACTCTATTTCTACATGTAGCTGAAATCTACATATCGCCTATGGAATATTCAAGGTATTAAAGTGACTCTGAGGCCCACTGAACACTGGAAAAATGTCCCAGTGGCTCAGCCCATTTGCAGAACCAGGTGTTTCTGTAACTGTGACACTGTGAAAAACATTCATGGTGCTCTAAGGTCCTTTAAACTCGTTCCACCTGTGCTTTCTGGTCGAGTCCAGTGGCTGCTTGTGTTTTCAGGGATCTCCCTGTTTATGTAGGTGCACGTCTTTGTTTCTGAATTTATTTTTGCTACATTTTAAAGAGGAAAATTTATAGGAAAAGGTTTAACAAGCTGACGTGGGAGTCACTCACATTTCAAGCAGGTGCTCTGTGAATTCGCAGGTGTAAACCGATGCACAGGTAAGGAAAGCGTGATGGGGCAGCAGTCCCTGCAGGATTAACCATGCGTGTCCACAATGAAGGCAACATGAGGTGCGTTTCGAACATCTGTTATAAATTAATGTACTTTCTTCCTCTTCCTCCCTTACAATTTCTCCACATCATGTTTATGTATAGAGTAAGCATGGCCTGTATTTGGATACCGTGGGATGACTGTCCATCACTCATTATTAAATTTAATTTTGGAAGAATTATAATTTTAAGGTTTCAGACACCTATTGATATTTGCAGTCTTCTCCATAAGTGATTATTTTTGTATTTGAAAATAGCTTATTATCACTATTTGAAAGTCCAAAGATAAGGACATTTTAAATCTCCTAGCCCTCCTTTTTTTGTCCTCACCCTAGAGTGTAAATCAACTACTTACCCCAGGCCTGCCTTCAAATTTTTTCATAGAGGACAACTTGAATAAAATAACTATTTCTTGAATATTTATTCCAAATAGATGTAGTTTTGTTTTCTGTGTTTCCTACCTTGGAGCATGCTACCTATTTACTTTTCCAGGTAATTATATAATAAAATAATACACACAGGAGTGGGAAAAGTACAATCTCTGGGTAAATTCTGATAGAGTACCAAGTCTCACATTTTAAGTAGAGAAAAAAGGGAAGTTTGTTTCAACAAATTCATATTTTCAAGGAAAATGTGGTATTTTTCTCATGATTTTTTGAAGATTTTAGCATATCTACACCAACTCAAAAATTGAATATAAAAATATCCACCCGAAATTAGCACATGTAAATGAAGGGAATCTCTGTGTTCACTTGTGGATATTTTGATTTTCAGTTTAGATGAAAATGCCGCATGAGCTACAAGAGCACACTCACTGCAAACTTACATGAGCTCCACACCGATGCTGTCAAGGGTTTTAGTTAGCATTCACCTTCTAGTTGCTTCTTTTTTTTTTTAACTTTTTTTAACTTATATGTCTTTTACATCAGTGTTCATTTTTTACAATGTTTGCTTTCTTTCCCCAGGTGTAGTCCCCCTAGAATCCCCACCACCGATTCACCCTTGCACCATCACCGTAGTCTCTTGTGCTCTTCCCTCCCTCATTTTGCTCCCTCTCCCTCCCCCTCCCTGCAAAATATCTCTGATTTGTAGTTGTCAGTTTTTGTTTTGCTTTGTTGTGTTTTGTTGTTGTTGTTTTGTCTGATCCCTTATTTAGTTTGCCTACATTCCTCCTATAAGTGAAGGCATCCAATATTTTTCTTTCTCCTTCTGACTTATTTCACTGAGGACAATCCCTTCTAGTAGTTTCTTCAGCTGTTGTTTTGATTGAACTGTTCGTTCTGCTGTGGGGACAGTGCTACCACTGAAATCCCCTCCATTCACTTGAAAATGAAGATGAATGCTTGCAAGAAAATAAGGCTGAGTCTGATGGGCTTCACGGAAATAATCGGCATCAGGCACGCAACCTGAACATTAGCAGCTGAATGGCTGGTTTGGAAGGAAGGAGAGGGGCAGGGTTGCCTGCCTGAGTCATGGCTTTGAAACAAGGCCTCACTCAGAGCTATCTGCCCGGGCTGCTGTTTCCCTGGCTGGCGATAAGCCTGTCTCTTTTTATCCAGAAGTCGGGCCTGTGATTTAACATAGCAATGACAGCGATAGTTATCCCAAAAAACATCCTTAACAACTCTTTTCTAATACAAATCACTTATTCTTTGTGAAAGATGAGTGAATCATGCAAGGAACAGACTGCCCATTAGTCGTACATTGTTAATTTGCTCTTTAATTAGTTTAGTGGCATATAATTATTTGAGGTCAAATAATAATTAAATTTTTGTACACTCCTTTTTTTCCCTAGTAAATTACCGTGGACCACCCTCCATGATAAAGGATCTCTAAATAACACACAGGATGCTTGCTGGGTAACACAAGGAAGTGTGTGATTTTTCCCGACAAAAGTCCCCTTTTAAAAAAATCTCTTCATGAAAAGAATCATTTTGTCATTATTGTTCAAAAGTCTCCTTTTAAGAATAAAAATCATCAAAGGAAAACACAGTAAACTTTATTCTTCTAATGAAGTGAGTTATCTGAAGAAAACTTAGAAAATGCAGCAACTTATAGGTTTTGCTCTAAATAACAAATAGTAATTCAACTTAAAACATTAAAATGCAAGCTAGTCTAGAAAATTCTACCAAGGAAATATTTAAGTTTTGTACCAAAGTAGGTTTCTTCAATTACCTTAAATAAATTACCTAAATTGCTCTCAGCATTTTTTTCCAGAAGCACTTGATTGTTATTTAAGATGATTCAGCTAAAATCTCACATAGTTCTGCTTAAAAATTAAAAGCTAGAAATTTACTTTCTTACTTTGAATTAGGAGTTAGAGAAACTGTGTTCATACAGTATTAAATATTTTTAACGGTATTAAAAGAAAATATGAATCTGGAAATGAGTTCAAGAAATGGAAGGTTAATGTCATCTTCATGAGTAGGAAGTGATTGAGAAGGACTGTCTATGAATTAAAAAATTATAACAAAAAATGTTCTCAATTTTTCACACAGAAACTACCTTCTTGAAAGTAAGCACTTTGTCTCCACTATTAATAGTCCTGAGCTGGCTGAATATAAATTCTGGTACATACCATAATCTTCTCTGCAAAGAAAATAACTCACCCCAATAGATATGTTGATAATAGCGGTAATTGTAGAATTTTAACAGATACTTTGCTAAAGTTTACCCTAATCTAGACCTTCCTAGCTTTTATCAGGGAATTAAAGAAGAAAAGGTCTTAAGAAGAAACCTTGCAAAGAATATAAGGCAGTCCTCTCTAAAATAAGTCTTTCAGGTATCTTTGCCAACGTAGTATTCTTTTGAGTTTTTTTTTAATTATTTTTTTTATTATTTAGTTTATATCCTTTACATTACCATGTATCCCTCATAGGTTTCCCACCAATTCATCCATGAACCATCACCATAGTCCCTTGTGCTCTTTTCTCCTCTATTATGGTCACTTTTCCTCCCCCTTCCCTGTAGAATGTCTCTTATTTGTGGTTGTCTGCTAGTTTTTGCTTTTGTTATGTTTTGTGTGCTATTTTCTCTTTCCAATATCTCGTTTGGCTCTTTTATAATCCTCCTATAAGTGATACCATTTGATATTTTTCTATTTCCTTCTGGAAATAGAGCATCACTGAGCATGATCCCTTCTAGCTCCATCCATGTTGTTGTGAATTGCGTTAGTTTATCATTTTTGATTGCTGCATAGTACTCCATTGCATACATACACCACATTTTCTTGATCCAGTCATCAATTTTTGGGCATTTGGGTTGTTTCCATGTTTTAGCTATTGTAAATAGTGCTGCAATAAACATAGGTGTGCATGTGACCTTTTGGATTAATGTTTTTGTGTCCTTTGGGTATATTCCTAGGAGTGAAATTGCTGGGTCTTATGGAAGCTCCATTTTTAGTAGTCTTAGCCTCATCCGTGTGACCCTAGATAATCCAGTTTTGGCAATAATCTTGCTAAATCAATTTGGGCCTCACTCTTATTATCTCATCATCCTTGATAGCTGTCAAGGACTCATCCTCTTCCATTTCCCAGGTGACACCAGGACCTGCCTTCAGCCAGGTCCTGTTAGGTCTACTTAGCAAAATGCCCCTACCCCGGATGTCTGCTCCTCTTAGTAATTTTCCATCCACAGCCACCCCACTGCCCTAGTCAGCTTCTTGGCCGTAAATTCCCACTTGTTCTTATGTGTTCAGAATTGATCCCAGTTCTCCCTGCTCCCTTTCTTTCTTCCCTGCCAAGAACTACCTTCTCTAAATGTACTATATTCTCTTCTCTGATCATAAAATTGGTGGCTTTTATTTAATATTCACTTTGTACCACCATTCCACTACTAATAAAAATAACCTGAGAGTTTTTGGAAACATGATGATGAAGAAGTAAACTGAACACATTGGATGTTTTCAGCATTTTCCAATTTCTGTTTCCCATCTTATCTTAGAGTTAAGCTTTGGTGAGTAGGTCCCTTGAATTTCAAAGAAAATCCCAGTTGAAGTTTCAACATTTTCAGTGTCATCACTAATGGCACTGTTATCATTGCTGAGATGAACTCATGAACTACTAAAGTTTGACTTAATTCATATTAATCAAGATGTCAGATAGGAGCACTTACCCTATCGCCCATTTGACTTCTAGGTCTCACTTTCTTTCCTTATAAAAGGTGTTATCCTATCACTTGAAAATTGAACTGTGGCTCAAAGTCAAGTGGGTTATATCAATTAAAGCTATCCTTAGATGTTTAAGAATACAAAGCCCAACTTATCACCTAGAAAAAGCTAACACCACCAGAGGAGTCCATGTTAAAGACACACAGAAGAGTACAGAAGGAGAATGAAAAACATGGAGAAGGTTATATAGGCAGTAGAAGAACAGACAGAAATAACAACTGGATTACTGAGTCAGGAAGACATAGCACCTGGCATTTCATAACTGTTTACCATATTTTATGGGATTTAAAAATCCATGGTGGGCCACCCTGGTGGTGCAAGGGGTTAAGTCTCAGCACTATGAAGCTATTGGCAGCCACTGCAGCATGAGTTTGATCTCCGGCCAGGGAGCACCCACATGGCGCAGCAGACCGCTTGGTCTCGCCCGCTGCTCCCCTCAGCAGTGGATTTCAGTAGATCTGCCTGTTCTGCTCCCCACTCTGCCTCTGGTGAATCCTCTCACCCCCTGCACCTCTGCCCTATACCTCAGTTCTTCTATACATAAATAAATAAACCTTTTTTAAAAAATCCATGGAATTTTGTTAAGATTGTGATCAAGTTACCTATATTCTATGTGACCCCATTCCAGTGTATGTAAAATACTGAGGTTTTTCACAGGAGTTATGCTAGAAATAACTTGGCATTTATTATATTGACACACTTGGAGAGGCATTTAAGAAAATAATAGATGCTTGCTTCTACCAACAGAATTTTTTTAGGGAGGAAAATTGAAAGAATGTCTGATGACAGACTTACAGAAATTACATAACTTGCCCCAAAGAAACTTAAAACATGCTGCTATTTTCTTTATTCCACTTTTATTTCCAAAATACCTAACACATTCATAACCAAGAGAAACTGTGTTTTTCACATTTCTCATCTCATAAGATAAGGCGATAGAGTAGAAAGCAGAGAAATGGCACAGAAATAGGGCCAAGTATTGACAAAACAGAAAAGATCTTATTCCCCCCCAAAATTTAAATACTGATGGGGCAAAAGCCATTGTTTGCCAATGAGTATTAGTTAAGAGACTGTGACTTCCACTGATTTCTCCAGACTTTCCTTTCACTATCCCAGCCCACAGCCCCAAGTTTTTGTCACTGTGATCCTCCCTTTAATCTTGAATTTTCCACGTCAGTCTCACAGTCCTGGTGTCTGGTGCCATCCTCCACCACCTACAGCTCTACTGAAGTCTAACCCAGGAGGGCATTTGGAAAACCACTGCTAACCGCAGACACTCTCCCTACTCTCCTAACACTGACCAGCAGCGCCATCTCCAAGAACGTGCCTGTGAGCAGGGTAGCACCGCTTGTCATTTTTTGAAATAGTATGCATCTGATATTCCCAATAGCATGTAAGTCCTTTGAAGTGGGCACCATTTCATATCACTGTCATCCCCAGCCCAGAATGGAGCAAAGTGCCTCGTACAGTGCGGTGCTGATGGAATCCTCAGAGAATCAAAATCCTCAAAGCTGCTGGCCAAGTGACCAATCCTAAGCTCCCAGCCCTTAAACATACTTATTGTCATGGGAGAAAACCAGTCCTGCTTTCTGTGAATCCGGGTTTCTATTGGGGCTGGTCTTAGATGAATATGGCAAGTGATGACATCCAGTAGGTTGGGGCTGCCCTATCTCTGCTGTATGGGCCTAGCACGCACGTAAGCTCTCTGAACTCGACCATCACTCAGCCCAGCACAAGGCCCCTTAGCAGAAGCTCAATCTGTGTGTTCATCCAAATAATACAAGAGTTCACATCCACAATTCTTGTAACTGTACAATCATAAGTCTGCTAAAAATAGTTACCTCCTAACAATAATATAATAATAATAAACTAGTGTTTCATTTCTCTTAGAAATAATTCATAGAACACCAAGATCTTTTAAAAATTAAGATAAGTAAAGTAGGTGAATACATAAGAAACATCACATAATTCTCACCTTCAGAGGAAAAAAAAGGGAAGAGAAATGGTGGTATAACCCTTTGTACATCCTTAGGAAACAATTTACTATTTGTTTTTAAAAAATCATACAGTCTATAAGAAAACAAATTTTAAAATATACCGTCAATATTTGAGGCTCAGACCTATGGAAAGACTGGAAAACCAAGTGTCTTTCATTATGTGCCTGAGGATTAAAGAAATTAATTGCAATTTATTTAGGTGCTCCCAACAAACATAGATGGTAAATCATCTTATACATGCGGCTCCATTTTCTAACGATGCATCTACTAGGTATGGTGTCCCTAATAGACTTGCCCTAGTTTTTTTCTAAAAGAATTTTAGGCATGTTGAAGAATTCTTACTATTTCACCAAAAAAGCCAGCACATGGTCATTAAAATTTTCTGTGGCATTTAAACTTAATATGACTAAGACGTGGTTATAAAATAAAATAACACTCCATATTGGGAAACCTTTTAAAAAGCTGAATGAACCTTTTTATTCTACATACATCAGACTCTTAATGGCTTTTCAACAGTTTAGGCCATTTTGTGAAATTGCCACAGCTGCTTCACATTAGCCAAGAAGTTTTGTTATAAAGGAGAGAGTACAAGCTGCTAAGTCAAACTCCATAGCACCAAAGTCGATTTTGTTATTTATTCCTTCTGAGTCTTATGGTTTGTTTTGTTTTCTACTTAATGAAGACTTTCCAGGAATTTTCTAAAGTAAAAACAAAAAGAAATCGATATTATGTTCTCTCCAACGAAAATACTCAAACAATTCAGTTCAATTATTTATTGAGTGTCTAATCATACCTGGCAATAGACCTATTAAAATATCAAACTAGATCGTCAGAACTTCTGAAACTCCAATTGTCATTTCCTTGAAATTGCAGGAACAAGAAAATTATTCCAACTTAAATATGTTGTTTGGTAACAGAAAAAAAATAATATTGAATATAGGTTTCTTTTCAATTTCAACCACAGAATTAAAAATAAATAAACTTTTACAAAACTAGTTTTATTTCCTGGTACTTAGAATTTCCTTTGAAGTGGGTACATTATAACTATGAGTATGATCACTTAACAAGTAGAAAATTTAAGGAAGCCCTGGCAACTTTTGTGTAGACCACATAGCATTTTACATTTGAAGCCAAGGAAAACCTTTACAATGACTTAATATGGGCTTAATAAGACCTACAAGGTCTTGTTATTTCCACTGACCTTACCTTACACAGAAACCGCCCCCACACTCTTAACCTAGATTACTTTTGATTTTGATTAAAATTATTTTAATCATGAAAAAATTAATAAATCTCTCTTAGTAATATTACTAATTCCTGACTAACACCTGTCATTAAATGGTTAAATAAAATGGTGGCCTTTGAATGTTATTAAAATAAAAAGTCTGAATAATTCCTGAGGAAGGTAGAAATTTGTAAAATTCCATATGCCTTCAGCTTGTGAGCAGCATGGGAAAAGGATTGGGGTAACTGAACAGTAGCTGAAATTACTTCTTTTCCTTTCCTGAATTTAGTTCAATGACCTACATTGCTAACATTATCTGAATTTAATTACCTTATCGCTTTTTAAATTTGTATTTTTATTCTTTTAAAGAGATCACAGCCCAGAATATTTTCATAATTGGTAAAAGGCCAATTTCTCACAAGCACCTCAACCAAAGACTTGAACCAGTATTAACTGATTTTTCTAATGACTGATGGAATTAAAAGAATAAAACTGGCAATTAAGAAGTATTTGTAGATTTGATTCCTTTTTTTGTACATAGGAAAATTAATTTTGTTTCTATATATAGAAGAAAATTAAATTGAAAGTAATTAAATGAGTCAGATTAACTAAATTTATAAATTAAATCTAGTACATGTCTCGATATGTCAACAATTATAGATGTATTCATATGTAGAGGGAGTAGGAAAAAAGAGAAAAGAAACAAGAAAAGAATAGAAGGAAGGAAGGAAAGTGTGTATGTGTGTGTGTGTGTGTGAGAGAGAGAGTGGGAGAGAGGGAGAGAGATATTTGACTCCCTGTCTCAACAATTAGGCTGCATACTGATGTCTTATATCGTCACATCAAATTAGAACCACATAAAGTTTTACTTTATCTATCTTCTTTGGAGATACATCTATTCAAATCTTTGTCCACTTTTATTTTCCTAACCAAAAGTCATGAAAAGTTTCTCCTGTTTTCTTCTTGGAATTTTATAGTCTTAGCTCTGACAGTTTGGCCTGTGATTCCTTTTGACTTACTTCTTGGACATGGTGTGAAGTAGAGGTCCTATTTCTTTTTTTAGTGTATGAATCCAGTGCTCCAGAACCATTTGTTGAAAAAGATCATTTGATTCCCCTTTATTTTTATTACTACTCCCCTCATTGAAAATCATTGACCATAAACCTAAGGGTAAATCTGTGAACTCTCTAATTATTTCATGGATTTATATTTCTATCCTTTTGTTGATGCCATATTCTTTTGATTGCTATAAGTCTGTAGTATATTTTTCAATAGGGAAGTGTAAATCCTCCAGTTTTTTTCTTCTTTTTCAAGATTTTTTTTTGACCATGTTGAGATCTTGTGCAAAATCAACATCTCAATTTTTGCAAAAAAAAAAAAAAAGTGGGGGGGGGAGGACAGCTAGAATTTTGATAGGTGGGTTATTGAATGTATAAACCAATTTGGCAAAGATTGTTATCTTAAAAAATAATATCTTCCAATGCATTAACCTGGATGTTTCTTTTTATGCAGGTCTTCCTTAATTTTTTTCAATGATTTCTATTTGGTGTACAATTTATTTGGTTAAATTTATTTGGTTAAAGATTTTATTCTTTTTGGTGCTAGTGTAGATGGAATTATTTGCTCAACTTATTTGTGGATTGTTTATTGCTGGTATGTAAAAATATTTAGTTTTATATTGGTTTTGTATTCTACAATTTAAACTAATTTATAACTTTAATAGGTTTTTAATGGCTTCCTTAGGATTATCTAGCTACAAAATCACATCATCTATAGATAGTTTTGCATTTTCTTTTTATATGGATGCCTTTAATTTCCTTTTCTTGCCTAATTTCCTAGCTTCCAGTTCAATTTTTAATGAAATGATGAAAATTGACATTCTTGTCTGAGTCCTGCTTCTATGAGGAAAGCACACAGTCTTTAATAACTAAATACAGTGGTGGCATTGGGGTTCGCATAGATAGTCTTTATCAGACTGAGGTAATTTTCTTCTATTTCTACTTTATTGAATGTTTTTGTCATGCACTGGTGTTGAATTTTATAAAATTTGCTATCTCTGTCTTTATTCAAAGACATACTTGAAAGTAATCATAGCAACTATATAATAGAATGTATTGTAAGGGAGAATACATATAGAAGTCAATTACATTTCTATCACAGACAGACAGACACACACACACACACACACACACACACACACACTAGTCTTTTAAAAGAGGATTAATAGAGTAAGTAGCTAAGATATGCAAAGAGTTAATCAGATGAATATTCTATGGATCAGTGGGGTGGATGGATAGATGGATTAAAGGACTCTGAGGAAGTGATATTTTGTTGAATAAGGTGATGACATTAAAATATAATATTCCAATCTTGCCTAAATGTGACATATGGGTAAGGTCAACCCAGGAGGTCCCACTCCATCTGACAAATATTGGTGGAAAAATAAGTTACTAAGAGAAAAGTTAGATAAATAATGAAACTCATTTTGCTTTAGATTGGTTCAATTTTCTGAATGATAAAAAGTGTATTTGTGCACTAAATGAATTACAGAGCTTCCTTTGCAAAAACATAAAACTAGTCAGAAGCATTTCAATATCAAAATTCTTTATTGTTCTTTCCAAACGAAAGAAAATAGACATATAAAAAAGCCCAGCTCTTCATTACATGCCCAGAAACTAGCATGTATGTGTGTGCACACACGTGTGATTTCCTCTAGCACATTTTGTGCCTTAACACTGACTAAGACACAAGGTTAAGTTTGTGCTGCCCTTATCCAGCTGTAAAAACCCAAATATTGGTCAGAGCTGCAATTTAAAGTATGAAATAGTACAGCTTACCAAGGCACAGAAATAAGATCCATGAATGAATTATTTTAGAGAAGTAAACTTGGCACTACTGAAGAAAATATTTTTAAAGATTGGAAAGAGAAACTGATATTATTAAACACCCAGTGTGTGCCAATAAGTTTAAATATATGACAAGTGGATTCCTGTTGCTCCTGGTGGCGCAACAGGTTAAGTCTCAGCACTATGAAGCTATCCAGAGCCACTGCAGCACGCGTTCTATACCCAGCCAGGGAGCTTCCCACATGGCACAGCAGACCTCTCCTGCCTCACCTGCTGCTCCCCTCAGCAGTGTTCTTCAGTCTATCTGCCCCACTCTGTCCCTGGTGAATCCTCTCACCACTCCACACCTCTGGCCTACACCCAAGCTTGTATGCATAAGTCTTTTAAAAAATAATAATAATAATAAATGGTTCTGAAAAGTTGATGAGACTAGAAAAACTGGAATAAGTTGCAAGCAGCATCCTTATGAGACAATTTTATTTTTAAAATTAAGATAAAAGTGTTCCTTTTTTCTAGGTAAAGCAATCCAAAGTGTTTTATATATGGAAAAGCTAATAAAATTTTGTCTCATAAAAAAAAAAAAAGATTTGGGACAATATGTTACCTAAGAAGCTAAACTACTCCATGTAAATGGGGGAAGTTGGCTATTTTCTTAATGGTTGCAAATTCCTCTGAAAGCAGCAGAAAAAAACTAGTATAATCATAATCATCCCCTTAAACTCAGATGATGATTATTATTTTTAAAAAGTGTTTATTTCCTGAGCACCAAATTATACTTATACTGATACAGATGTGTATGTATATATAATCACATAAATTACACATTTATAGTATATATATGCATGTATCTGTATATGTACAGATATAAAATTGAATTTTTATACACAATTTTATCTTAGTCTGTTCAGGTTGCCATAGCAGAATACCATAGCTTATAAACAATAGCAATTTATGTTGTCAGTTCTAGAGGTTAGAGACTCTAAGATTCAGTGTCTGGTAGGAGTCCACTGCCTGGTTATAATCAAGTGTCTTCTCGCTGTGTCTCACGAGAAAAAAGGGGCAAGTGAGTTCACTGGGGTCTCTTTCCTAAGGACACTAATCCTATTGACAAGGGCTCTGCATTCACCACCTAGACACCATCACCTCCCAGAGATCCCACCTACCAATACTATCACCTTGGGGTTATATTTTAACATATGAATTATAGGAGCTATGTGTGTTTGTGGGTGTGAATGTGGTGTGTGTGTAAAGTCATATATATGGATATATTATACATATATATGTATGTACGTGTGTGTGTGTGTGTAATTACTGGGGAAAATATATAGGCCTTGTGTTTACTTTGAGCTGATTTTCAGAAAATCAGCTCAAATCACTGATTTTGAGAAAATACTGGCATCAGATTATTGTACTCTGTTAGCAACCTTACAGTTAGACTGGACTCCACATTGTGGAGGGACAAACAAAACTTTCCAGAAGTTCCCG
>PVIJ01005469.1:62160-76279 GCA_004024925.1 Scalopus aquaticus
GGGGGGGGGGGGGGGGGGGGGGGGGGGGGGGGGGGGCAGCCGGGGCGGCAAGCTGGGGGCTCAGCTCAAAGGCCCTCTGAAGGCACTCAGTCTCATTTGTGTACCTGAGAATGACTATTTTTAGTAGTTCGTTTCAGGGGGGTTTTTTATTGCTGGACTTTCTGTCCATTCCCCAAAGCCTCCAACAGGGTTCTAACCCATAGCTGCCCTCTGCCTTTGTCCTGGAGGGCCGAGATCAGGCTCTGTGCCCTGGGCTGGTCGTGACACTATGCGTGGGGGGGGAGGGGGAGCAGTGGCAGCCGGAGGGAAGTCAGAGTTACTCCTTTAAACAGGGGGAATGCTCAAGGGAAGGCCAGAGCAGAACCCCAGAAAACTACAGCAGCATGAGTGTTTGGAATGCCCAACCAGAATGTTCCCCAAAATGTTCACAGTAAAAACATGGGATAGATAACATGGCAAAAGCCTCTACTGTCAAGTGAAAATACAGCTCAACCTATTTCAATTTGTACACAAAAGAATGTGGCCTCCATGTAGTAACTTCTGCTAGACTGGAATTACAATCTCCACTACTTCCCATAGTTTCTGATCATTACAACCCTTGGGAGGCGATGTTCAAATTTTGTCTCATAGATGGGAAGCTGAATCCTTTGCCCAAATACAACATTGCTCCAAAATGCCAGGTTCGGAATGGAGTGACTCGATTTGGAACCTGTTCTCTGAAATGTACTGCTCTCTGAAACATGAAATTAGCTATATTAAAAAGTAATTAAGCTCTGTTAATAAAAGCATTCAGGCAGAGTTTTCATGACAGGATGCCTGGGATGTTATAAAAATCATGTGTCTCTATAGAGACCGACCCCTGCAATCCAATTCCAGCAGCCTGCGACTCCCATACCTGGACCCTACATGAATTGTGGACAACAAATACAACGTCTTCAGGTGATTAATAAGACATGTATCTTGGGATATTATTCTCTGGGTTTTGGTTTTTATTTCTGTCCCCAAATTCATTTGATCAACTGAAACAGGCACTCTGATCATTATTTCTGAAGCAAAAGTGGACCCTTGGACCTTCTGAAGCATTTTCTAAAGAAAAACCTGCCACCTGGATGAGGTCTCACCGTTGCACCAGCAGTTAGCAGTGCTGTCGAGTGGGACGGGTTTCCTGACTTACTGAGCGCTGGCCTGGAGGCAAGTCCAGTCGCGGAGGTCAGCACAGCTCACTGAGGGAAAAGCCCACTCTCCGCCAAGGCAATGAAAATCTGAAGCTCTGCCAGGGCTCATTAGTAACAGTGGAGACCCTGTCTGCCCGTGGTCACTTGGAGGTGAACCAAGGCCTGCCCGAGCGAAGCTGGGCCTCCTGCCCTACAGCGTCCCACACGCTGCAATTATCAGGGGCAGAGAGGCAGCAAAGATATTTTGTTTTGACCTGTTTGTAGTTGAAACCTCCCTTCTTTCTTCTAAATGAATGGCTCAACTACAGAAAATAGGCTCCCCAAAGTCCTACCTTGGGACCTCAAGATCTCAGCTCTGCCTGCCTTCTTCCTTACAGACTCTTTCTTACATCTGGTACCTGATCTCCTCCAAAGTCTTAATTACAATATTTTCATCAGAATTTTCTCTTCAAAGCCCAAAGAATTTATGTAAATATTCATGATATTTAAATCATGAGCCCAATGGGCTGGTACCCCAAAACTGTTACAACTGCCCCACTGTCTTGCTCCCCCCATGCCCCCTATATTAAATAACTCAATAACTGCAGATTTGCAAAACTCTTCAATAATAACCTGTCAAGAGTATTATTTCCTCACTGAAACAAAATAGAAGAACATTTTTGGGGGAAAGGTAATTTTTGAAAACCTAAAAATGTCTAGAAGAGTTTTGTTATTTGAAGATTTAAAATAGATTCTGTGCTAACTTATTTCGTTTTTTTAGAATTTTGTGGCCTTCCCAAATTCCTGAAACATTTTGAAATATACTGACATGAATGGATATTTTAAAAGTGAGCAGAAATTCATTTTATTGGTCACCAAATAATGGTAGTTTCCCTAACAGACAGAAAAATAAGTCAAGAATGAATGAACTGTCCTCCAATTTGTTATCAAAGATGACTTGAAAATGATTCGAAGATTTTTTTTTTAAAAAAAACTGGTAATTCACTTTAGCTCCAGGAGTGGAAAATGAACAATAAAAGTTTAACTATATCGATTAGGAAAAACTTGCTAAACCCAGTGTTAGGATTTTTGCTTTCTAAATTGCCCTATAATTCAATAATTCTCATAGATGGGCAAGGCGAGGATTAGGAGAATTAAACAAGTGAGTTACTTGCTTGTCCACAAAATTTAAGGGGGGTGCCAAGACTCAGTCAATATGATAAATAATATTTTATGCAAAAGTAAAATTTAAAAGTGTATGATGAACAAAGATGACACAATTTTCAAAACAGGCAGGACTAGTTAATGAGTGTGAACTAAAAAACAGGCAGAGAGAATGAAATTACTCAGCATCATTTATAGCGATCCAGCAAAACCTCAATAGCAATTTTAATTTTTCTCAAAAAATGTAAAATAGAACTAGCATATGATCCAGCAATCCCACTTCTGGGTGTATATCTGAAGTAAACTAAATTAGTATCTTGGAGAGATATCTGCACCATCCAAGTTGAGATATGACTAGAGCTAATAATATTGTATGTGTGCTTGAAATTTGCTAAGAGAGTAGATCTGAAGTATTTTCATCACAATAAAAAAAGTGGTGACTACAGGTGATAGGAGTGTTGGTTAATTTGCTTGTGGTGATCATTTCATGATAAATACATGTATCAACTTAGTTAAATTGCTTGTGGTAATCATTTCATGATACATATATCAAACCATCTTTCTATACACTTTAAATATATATATATATATATTTTAAAAATATATGTACAGTTATACTTCAATAAAGTTGAGGGGGGAAAAATTCAACTGTAGAACAAAAAATGGGCAATGGGGAGAAGAAAAAGACAGGATAATTTAATAACTGACATCAGAACCCCTTTTAGGAAAGAAAAAGCTCTCTATTGAAAAAAGCACCTTTATCAGCTTTTAGTTAGTCAGTAAAACATGGTCTATCTGGTGAAAAAAAGAGAACCACACACCTCATCAATATTGAGAGAAAATTTTTCAAGATCTCTAGCAAGCCTGGAGGATAAAAGCAATACAAGGCAAGACAAGAAATAAAAGAAGACGAGAAAGGTGGTGAGCTAGGTCTCTATGAAGAAGAATATGAAATGTCTTAATGACTAAAGAATTTTCAAGAGTGGGGCTGTCCACAATTCAGTGGTTAAGTGATCTTCTTTCTTACCCTTGGAAGTAATTATTACCTTCAATGGCATTAAATCTTCAGAAAGGTCTGCCATATACATTTTTGACTCAGCTAAGTAAGAAAATGCAAGCACTGACATTTGATAAGAAGTGTTGCTGGAAATTAGCTTGATTTTAGTTCTGGCTCTCCAATTAATTAATTAACTTTGGAAATTTAATTAATATTTCTATCTCTGCTTTTTTATACATACAGTAAAATATAAATATGTACATGTATTTTTATATGCCATTGAATGTGGCATACTAAGCCAATGAAGAAATTAAAGAAAAATCAAAGAGGGTAATAACTTACATTATTAGAGAAAATTTCAAAATCAATTTTGATCATTTTAACAATATGTGTAGCAGTGTAGGAGAGTTCCTTTTACTCCACATCCTCACCAACATTTGTTGTTCCCCGTTTTTTTAATACGTGCCATTCTTGCTGCTGTAAGGTGGTATCTCGTTGTGGTTTTTATTTGCATTTCCCTGATTATGAGGGAGGTTGAGCATTTTTTCATATGCCTATTGGCCATTTGCATTTCTTCTTTGGAGAAGTGTCTTTTAAGTTCTTCCGCCCATTTTTTGACTGGATTTTTTGCTTTGTTTTTGTTGAGTCGTGTGAGTTCTTTGTAGATTTTTGTGATCAGTCCCTTGTCTGCTGCATGGAGTGCAAAAATTTTTTCCCGGTCTGTTTCTTTTTTTTTTTTTTGACTAATGTTTCTTTTGCTGTACAGAAGTTTTTTAATTTGACGTAATCCCAGCTATTAATCTTTTCCTTCACTATCCTTGCTTTGGGGGATGTATCTTTAAAAATGTTACTTAGGTGGATATCATGTATTGTTTTGCCTATGTTTTCTTCTATATATTTTACGGTTTCAGGTCTTATGTCCAAGTCTCTTATCCATTTTGAATTGACTTTCGTGCATGGTGTGAGGTAGTCTAGTTTCATTTTTCTGCATGTAATCATCCAGTTTTCCCAGCACCATTTGTTGAACAAACTGTCCTTGTTCCACAGAATATTCTTTGCACCTTTCTTTATCAAAGATTAATTGTCCATATGTGTTTGGGTTGATTTCTGGGTTCTCTATTCGATTCCTTTGATCTGTGTGTCTATTTTTGTTCCAGTACCATGCAGTCTTAATTATTACAGCTTTGTAGTACAGTTTGAAGTCTGGGAGGGTGATACCTCCATTCTTCTTTTTGATCAGGCAGGCTTTAGCCATTCGAGGTTTTTTGTGATTCCAAATGAACTTCATCAGTATTCATTCTATCTCTTTGAAGTATGTCATTGAAATTTTTATTGGAATAGCATTGAATCTGTAAATGGCCATTTTGATGACGTTAATTCTTCCAATCCATGAGCAGGGGATGTCTTTCCATTTCTTTGTGTCTTCTTGTATTTCTTTTAAAAATGTTTTACAGTTTTATTTGTTTAGGTCTTTTGCTTCCTTTGTTAGATTTATTCCCAGGTATTTGATTGTTTTTGTTTCAATTGTAAAAGGGGTGGTTTTCTTGACTTCCTCTTCTTCGGATTGATTATTTGCATATAGGAAGGCTACTGACTTTTGTGTGTTGATTTTGTATCCCTCTACTTTACTAAATTGGTTGATTATTTTGATTTGTTTTTCTGTGGAGTTTTTAGGGTTCTCTATATCTATTATCATGTCATCAGCAAATAGTGAAAGCTTTACTTCTTCTTTCCCTATCTAGATTCCTTGTATGCTTTTCTCTTGTCTTACTGTTCTGGCTAGGACTTCCAGTATTATATTGAAGAGCAGTGGTTGACAGTGGACATCCTTGTCTTGTTCCAGATTTCACTGATGTTCCAGCTTTCATTGATGTTCCAGATTTCACTGAGAGCCACTCAGAGCCACTAAGCTGAGTTAAAACTCAGCTTAGAGGAGTGCTTCTGAGTTGCCCCAGACTCTAGGAGAATATCAGAGTCATCATCGGCACACAATAAACATTTAAAGAATAAATAGTCTCATGCATTTTATTTGTGTTGATCTCATCTATTTTATAGGTCTAATTGTTTTCATTGAATAATATTTACAATTCTCATAATTTTTCTTTTTTTTAATGCTGCTCTTCTACAACAATTATAAATAGCAAATAAGAGAAAACTTGATATTTATAAAGGTAAGGGAAAGCTATGTTTTATCTTTGATGTCATAGTAATTCCTTTATTTTCTGCTAAATATAGTATTCAAATATCACACTCTTGAAGAGCCAAAAATACACATCATCGTACTAAAAATTCTGCCAAGGAGAATAAACCCTGTTAGTTTGCTAGCACTGTTTAAGATGTCTAATATTGTCCCCATGAAGGCTTTTTAAAAGTAAACATAGTTAAATATTTTGGCACACTGGGCTACATTGGATGGAGAAGCTTATGAAATGATGTAAACCAATCCTCAACTCTTCCAGCTTCAGCTGGAAAAGTATAGTAAAGCTGGAGAAAATATAAAAATATTTTGGATAAGAAGGGCCCAAATTGATTTCTCACTTCCTAAATTGCTCAGAAGTATCACAATTGTTTGCTCCTAATTTTTATGCATACAAACTCACCTTAAGCTCTGGGCATGCAACCCACTGCATAGAGCAAAATACTCATGTCCAAAACCCATGCTTTTAAAGACATTTTCAATTTTTTTAATATATTTTTTATTGTTATTTATATCTTTTACATTTTGTATTCCCCTTGGGTAACCCACCACCAATTCAATTTTTAAAGGTAAAAATCTATTTAAATCAGTGAGAGAAGTAATATACATTCATTGCAGTGTAAAAATAGTATGCAAGAGAAAATAAATGCTACTCATAATCCCACCACTTAAAGATAACAAGGCTTAATAGTCATTCTATTCATTATCCATCTTTTAAAAAAAATTTCTTTACTTATTGAAGCCCCATTGGTTTACATCCTTGTCAGTGTTTTAGAAATATAAATCTCTCCCTTCAGGTGCAGTCACCATCTTCTTACCCAAATACATTGAGGTTGCTACTGCATTTGTATGTGCTCCTCCTTCTTCCAACACTACCATGTGTATTTTCTCTGACTATATATTCTTCAAAATCATGAGTTTTGCAGTTGTAACAATCTGTTATAAAGAAATAAGAAAACTTTTCTATCTACCATTGACATCTCGGTTATTTTTAGTGATTCGTTACATAAATAACACTGTGAAGAAAAACTTGCAGGTAAAGTTTTGTGGGAGAATCATTTATTATTCTCCCCAGAGGAAAACTAAGAGAGAAAAACTATAAGAACAAAGGGTAAGATCCTGTAAGCTCATTGAATACTTTTATACCATTTGCGTTAAAATGAAGTGCTCTGAGATCCCACCTTTTTCAGTTTCTACAAATGATAAAAATAGCATACTAGGTCTTATTATCAAAAGTCACCAGAAAGTATATTTTCTTATCATGATGTCATGGTACTCAAGAAAGGCTGGCCTTGACCAATTCCATTTCCAAGGGTAGCATGGTCCAAACATTAATTAACATTAAAGACCCCCAAGGGGCTCTCCTAGAGTAACAGAGAATAGGTGTGTTTGGAAAAGAGAGTGTAGGGCAGGGAGGCGCATTAATATCACCATTTGCTGTTTATCTTCTCGATCTTGCAATTCCTCTACCATTGGACCTTTATGTCCCTTAAGAAATGATACAATGTCAAGGACAATGTGTGGAAATCAGAAGAGGAAGAGGTGTGGAACATGACTCTATTACTTGAAGAAAATTAACAGTGAGATGAGACAGACTCAATTCCTGAGGAGTTTCCAAATGTATTGTTTACAAATTGATCCCTCTTAGAAACTGAACTTTAAAGAATGGGGGTGGGGATAGGGTGAATCAGGACAAAGGATGGTCTTGCTTAACAAATTTATTCCCTCCAGGGCAGCCTTATGCACTTTCAGAACTTGATAGGCCTCTTCCAAATGACTCAAGGGATGAGAATTTCACCACTGCTCTTGGGAGACTCTTATGGCCCCTGAAGTCTCACCATTATGAAAGTTTTCTTGATGAAGCTTTTTTTTTTTTCCATTTCTTTAGTTCATTCATTACCCTCAGATAATCCCCTAAAGGCCACCTTTCCAATCCTCTCCTGCTCTGGGGCTTATACTTTCAATTATCTACAAATGGTTATCAGACCCCCACCCCCCCGCCCCACACACAGGCACATAGACTCCTCAGGTCCTCAGCCAACCTACACACATGTAATTCTTTTAATCTTTCCTCATACATCAAAACCCCCAGCTGCTTAATCATTTTAGCTCCTCTAATAAGCAATGAATTTGAAGGGGGATTATGGTTTCCTTCTCAAGCTTTTCTCATGTCAGCTGTATCCCTTCTCCTCAACCACATGCCAGATTTCTGTATGCCAATAGCCATTCATCAGCAGAAATGAGGTTTTTCTGGAATGCCGTGTTCTATAGTACAAAAAAAAAAAAGGTCCCTTCTACCCATAACTCATTTCTAGGGTGAATCAATATTTATACAAACTAATAAGGAGGGAAAATCTAAGCAAAGCCTGGGACTATCCTGTGTTTCCAAACCACTGAGAAACTTTTTAACAGTAAGGAAAAATTTCAGAATGTTTCATTTTAACAAGTAGTGTGAATTGATCAAGGAAATTCAGCCACTTTTGGATAAAGGAGGCGCTGAAGGCTTCACTACGCACTACTTTATTGATGAAAACTCAGCTTAGATGAGTGCTTCAGTGGAAAGACCCTCTTCTTATTCTTTAACCACTGCCTGAGTGCCTAGTATTATCCACTGACCCTCAAAGGACTCATCCAAATGATGTGGCAGTAACAGGGACCACTCAGCGGACCCCTTAAGTCAAGCCCCTGCTCTCTGTGAATACACAGCACCCTCAGGGCTCCGTGATCCCTGCGTCTCAGTCCTCTCCCTTGCCCATCTTGCCCCCAAAATCTCTTCCATCTTTCTTTTTTTATGCATATAAGAATTGGGGTGCCAAAGGTGCGGGCAGTGAAAAGATTCACCAGAGACAGAGTGGGGAGCAGAACAGGCAGATTGACTGAAATACACTGCTGAGGGGAGCAGCAGGCGAGGCAGGAGAGGGCTGCTGCGCCATGTGGGAAGCTCCCTGGCCGGGGATCTAACTTGTGCTGCAGTGGCTATAGGTGGCTTCACAGTGCTGAGACTTAACCCCTTGTGCCACCAGGGAGGCCCATCTTCCATCTTTCAAGTTGGAGCTTCAGTTACACTTCCTCCAGAGAGCCCAGCCTTCCCCTCAACATCATAATGTTTGGTGCCCATTCCATTAGAGTGTGTTGATCTACATTACTCCTCCATTCGCTTCATGTTCAAGTCTTCCCTCACCCCTGATTTGCACACCCCATTGTGGTAGGAAATGTGGGTATTTCTTCAGTATGCCCCAAAAGAAGTGATATATTGATCTTCACAAAGTGGGTGCTTAATAAAGAAGACTCAGTTCCTAATACAGGGACTCATAAGAAAGCTCATAAGAAAGCTCCCAAGCATGAAAATGCTTTAAGCATTCATAAAATATTTCATTATTTTAAAGTAGAAATAGCTCCACATTTAATATTCAAAACCTGTTCTCCTTGGCCTCAGTGTGATCAAGGTATGACAGAAGTTAGCAAAGCCAACTGATACATATTCCAGGTGGGGTATCCAGAGTTTCTATTCATGTTTTCTGGAGTTAGGTCTATACTCTCATCCCCTGTACAAGTCTGCACTTTTCTCTTTCTACCACTACTACTCCAGAAGTTTCCCTCTTCCAGGAACTTCTCCTCTGACTCTGCTATGCATTCCTTCATTCTTTTCCCCCCAAGAATTAAACATATGAAAACATCCATCTAAATGGTATAAAAGCTGCTAGTCAGAGATTGGCATTATTGGTTATTGTACCAGATGCAGAAAGGTTACAGAAGACATCCCCATCAGCAAAGTACTGCACATCATCATTTGTTGTCAAACTCTACATGTGCTACTACCCACTTTTATCTTTAATTATTGAACAATTGCTCTCTAGTTAAAGTAACCTTCTTTAAGTTTCCAACTTAAGATTTGTGAATCATGGGTACAAATTCTTTCATAAAAAGGATAATCTTCCATTCATAAGTGTTCTTGCTTGTCACACAAGTTTTTTGTTTCCTATAGCAAATTCAACCTCCTGTGTTAAGAATGATACTGAGTTCCATGAGTGACATCTCAACCTCTATAAACTTGCTAACTGCTTCCACTTTTGAGAGTTCCTGTGTGTGCAAATAGAGACAGATTCCATATTCACTCAAGCAAACATCATAACAGCAATTACGGGCCCCCAAATGTTCTTCTGAACCTCACTGGTTTTCTCCTTGAATAGAATAAAATAATAGCCTTATGCAAAAGTATAAAAGATGCTTGCTTCTGGAACATTCTCATAACTTTAGAGTGGCACTCCAGATACAAACTGACTTCTACTTCCATGTGGCAGTTTTATATGAATTTAGTTAAACAAGCACAGACTCTCCAGGCAGGCCTTTGCCAACACTGTTCCCATTTTAACCACTTCTGATGACAGGATGATCTAGAACCATTTTCTGGTGTTTTGTTTTTTGTGTGTTTTTTTTTTTTAACTAAATCTGATTCACTAATCCAGTAAAATGAGATGGATTTGGATTTGGAGGTAGGTTGACTCAATTGAAATCCTTCTTTTATTGTGTACCTTATTTTATACAAGCTATTTTTTAATCTTTCTCTTTTTTGGTACAATAAAGATAATATTTGACCTCAATAATATAATAGTCAGTAGGCAAGGCTCTAGAATCAGACACTGGGTTTGTGTCTCACTGCTGGACCTTTTTAACCAAGTGCCCTTGGTAAATTATAGCCTTTTTAATCCTTCATTTATCTGTAAAACAGTAAACTGGTCCAGCCCCTATGGAAAGCTGGGTGGAGGTTTCTCAAAACACTAAAAATAGGTCTGCCATATGACCCAGCAATTCTACTCCTTGGTATCTATCCAAAGAACACAAAAACAATAATTTGAAAGGAAACCTTCACTCCTATGATTATTGCAGCACTATTTACAATAGCCAAGATATGGAAACAACCTAAATGCCCCAGAACAGTTGAATGGATCAAGATGTGGTCTATATACACAATGGAATGCTTCTCAGTGATAAACTCATGTCATTTGTAGCAACATAGATGGAGCTAGAAGGGATTATGCTAATTGAAATAAGTCAGAAGGTGAAAGATAAATACTGGATGATGTCACTTACATGTGGAATATTGAGAAACCAAACAAAAGGTCAGACAAAGACAAACCTTGAAAGTTGCCCATAGATCTGAGGCATCCAGAAGGGAAGGGGAAGGGGGAAGGAAAGAGGGGAAGAGTGAAAATACATGAGGAAAGAGCACAGTGGACTATATATAACTAAGGCTCCCAGAAGGGGGATGTGATGCAGTGGGAGAAAAGGGTAGAGAGAGGTACAGTGGCAGATTGCTGGGGCTTTGGTGGAGGGTGTGGTAAAATAACATACATTTGTAGGGGTGTAAGCCTATACCCCTAAGACATATTATAATGTAAATCAACATTACCTCAATAAACACAATTTTACTTAAAAAAAATAATAATAGTACAGGTCATATAAGGATAAGATAAAATAATATGGAGTGACTTAGAAGGAAACCTACTACATAGACTATGTACTAAGCACTCTGTTTAATAAATACACAATCTCATTTTATTCTCAAGTATCAGGCACAGAAATCGAGATTAATAAATCAAGGTAATTAAAATAATACATCAATTTCTGAGCATCACTGGAGATCTAAATACATAATTTTCACTACTATATCTTTCTTAAAGGCATTGTTGAGGCTAGTGGTTTAATCACTAGAAGAAATATACATGAAAATGTTGTTTGACGAATGAGTTATTCAGGAACATGTTCACTGTAAATACACTTAATTTTTGTTACCAAAATACTATTAAGAATTTCCAGACAGGGCCTCCCTGGTGGCACAACGGATTAAGCGCAGCACTATGAAGCTATCCAGAGCCACTGTAGCATGAGTTCAATACCCAGCCAGGGAGATTCCCACATGGCGCAGCAGACCTCTCCTGTCTCGCCCGCTCCTCCCCTCAGCAGGGTATTTCCATCGACCTGCCTGTTCTGCTCCCCACTTTGTCTCTGGTGAATGCTCTCACCACCCCACACCTCTGGCCTACACCCCAGCTTGTATGCATAAATAAATAAATCTTTTTTAAAAAAAAAAAAGAATTTCCAGAGGGTATCCTACATAATAAAGTATTCATTCCACCTATGTGCATCACTTTTCTCTAGATTTCTAAGTGTACTTCAAAAGGAAATATAAGTTGAATATTTTTCTTACACTGCTTTTGCATTGTCAATCTAGAAATTTTTTGAAATAAATTTGAATGCAATAGTCACATACTAGGATATCCATCACAGCTAGAATACAAAAGAGAACTGCAACTGGAGAGTAAGGAAAGCATTTCACTCCTAAAATCAGAGAGCCAAAAGCATAAATATAACAATTCCTGTTTTTCATTTACTACCATAAAACTCTATGTTTGTGAGGAAATTTTGACCATAATTCACTTTTGCCAAATTCTCATTTTACCCTCTTGGCCCTGGAAAAGGAGGCCAGCAGGCACTAGAGGAGGGTTTTGAAAGTGACTGACCACCGTGGAAACTGGAGTTAGATTTTTTTTCATATGTGTAGGGCAACTGATGGAACAATGATAGCTGTTTATAGGCTGTATACTCTACTTTAAATATATGTTTTATAAAACCAAAATGATAAGTGCTTTTAATCAAAAAAGTAATGAGAAAATCGCATTCATCATTCACTCAAAGGAACAAACTAGTTCCTTTCAAAAATGTCTGACTTAGAAACGGATCCTAGATTTTAACTCTTCCTTATAAATAGGAATGTCTCAACTTACATGAGGAGAGAGAGATTGGGAACATCTTAAGCATGGAGTCTTATGCCACTGAAAAAGTTATATTGTTTTTTAAGCCTGTCTTCCAGGAATCATCTTCAATTTGAGAGAATATTTGGGATTCCAGGTCTGTCAGAGTTCCTCCATTTAGTTACCCTGCCTCACAGTTCTACAACTTATAACCCAAAAGGGCAGCCTTATACCATGAATTTAATCCTTTTATTTCATGGAGCCACTGACTCACTTCCTTAGTGTAAGTCATTATTCCACCACTTTCAGTAAAACTGGATTTCAAAAATAAACACAGGAAGAGGTAGAGATTACAGACATAAAGATTAGTCTAAATCAAACCGATTCCCTCTTCTGACTCAATGTGAAAATGCCAAATAAATTGACATCAGAATTTCTTATTTGAGCATACACGGGTCTTTAAGATTAGTTATAAAATGTAGAAGAAGACACTTGAAGCACACTAAATACACATAAATATTTATGATGGTGTCTTCCCAAATTCCTTTAAGCACAGAGGAAAAAATGCTTAAGAAAATGAAACAAATGTTTTGCTGAAGACTTGTGTTTTCTTCTTTAATGATGTGGTTTAGAATTGAAGGCTCAGATGGAAGAATAAAAATAATCATGTAGTTAGTACTTAAATTTTCATATAAAGAATACTCAAGAACCTCCAATCAGTGGCATAAACCATTTTTTTAGTTGGTCCTTTTCATATTAAAGTCAAGAAAAATTTTATTCAGTTGCTCAGTCAGCTATGTCAGTGAGAAACAGAAAATGAACAGGCTATGAGGCCGTAATGTTACCATAAACACGCTATTAACAAAGTTTTGTGTTTACAGGGCAGATAGAGAATGAAACTGTGGCAGTAATAGTTCAGATTTCCTCCCTTCTGATGCGTCACCATAGCTGCGCGGCTGCGCTGTCCAATGGGAGCGTGTGGGGTGACGGGAATGGTGTACATCTCCGTTATCCAGTCATCTGTGTCCACACATGGCTACTGAGCACCCAAAATGTGTCTAGTGCTACTAACGACCTGAATTTTTAATTTTCTCCACTTTATTACCTTGGGTGATGGAAACGGTGCAGCTATAATGAAATCAGGGCTCCTCCATTAAAAAAAAATAGTTTCCATAATCAATAACTATCATTATTATTAATAATTATGAAATATATTACAAGTGATTTACTTTCCATGTATTTGCAGAATTCCTTCAAAGTAGATGTCTGCACTGACACAGTATTATTTCTCCAAGGGAAAATGAATGGAAAATCCTGAACTTGCTGTATCTATAAAGAGAATCAATTCATCGTCTCCTGTTATCTTGCCCTCGTTTTCAAATTCCACAGTCCAAGGATTAAAGGTATATTAAGTTCTTCCAAGAAAAGATAAAATCTAGGCAGCTGGGGAGAACTCTCTCCCTTGCTGTAAATTCCAGTTTGCTTTCGACTGCCTTTTGGACCAGAGCCCACAGTTTATTTGACCTTAACAAGAGTTTTTCAGTCATCAGACAACACTGAATGGTCCCTCCTAGAATGAGCATAACCTGCGGGTCAGTGGGGGTTTGCCCCTCCCCTAGGATTTAGGTAATTTTATGCATCACTGCAGCTAGTT
Organism: Scalopus aquaticus; assembly: GCA_004024925.1. NCBI lineage: Eukaryota > Metazoa > Chordata > Mammalia > Eulipotyphla > Talpidae > Scalopus > Scalopus aquaticus. The sequence continues at coordinate 76,079 of PVIJ01005469.1, forward strand.
AGGGGATATTTTTTTAAAAACGCACTCAGGCCTCTACAAAGACATTATGTTATTGCCAAAGCAGGTCATGATGGAGAGCTCGACAGCCTTCATAATTTGTGCAAAATAAGAATAAAATCTTAATAAGAACTTTCACTTGGTGAATATAGAATTTTATTTTCTCTTGTTTTTCCACCTCAAATGAGGATGCCTATTACTATC
>PVIJ01005469.1:76379-103561 GCA_004024925.1 Scalopus aquaticus
TGTTGTTGGTTAGGTGCACATTCCAATTTCACGGTCTTAGCCATACTAACACCACATCGATGGTGTCAACCAGAGCCTCCAAAGACAAGCATCACAGCACTCTGAATATCTTTCATGCTGTAACTCAGCACAATTTCTGTTCTGATTCCCCACTTTATCGACATGGCATAAACCAAATCTCAGGCAATCAGGAAACAACCATTGTTTCCCAGGGTTAAGACCTGGGGACTAAGTGACTACAGAGTAGAGGTCTGGTGGAGGGGTGCCATCTGCAATTTGAGTCAATTGTCCACGGAAGCATGTTCCATCATGTCCAGTGTCCTAGCTGGTTGTCAATCATCATTCCTCCCCCGTGCTGAGGGAACCCCCATCCCTGTCCATGCAGTCTCTCAGCCCCTGGCATCCCTTGGCCTGTGCCACCTGTTTGCTGGTCAGCCTGTCCCCCAGGAATTTCTGGGAGGCTGTCTGTAATCCTTGTGTCTGTATTAGCTCTCTCTGGGAGCTGAGTACCTATTGCTCTCAAAGCCCAGCAATCTGTCTAAAAGTTTTACAAATATCTATGGATCCCACCGGGGGGGGGCGTCCCCCAAGATCTCTTCTCCCACATTCCCCACCTTCTCACTCTCCAGAGCAGGTAAAATGTTTTCTGTTTGGGGAGCAAAATCCGTTAAAGTTTCTCAAATCCTGACTACACTGCAAACCTCCTCTCTCCTCCTATGGCTTCTGCTTGTATAAACTAGAGTCCAGAATTGTTTGTTTCATGTCCCTGAACATTAAATGATCTGGCAATTTCAGTCTGGGTTTGAGGTGGTACTATGGGAGCAGGTAGAGATGAAAAGAATCTTCTGAATAGGAGAGAAAAGAAAAAGGTAGTTAAATTTTTTAAATTCTAGTATAGATATTTCCATTTGCAAGGGTTGGGCTGGGTGATAATTGGTTATATTCTACTTAGACCAAATGCAAATGGTTATAGCAGTGAGGGGTTTCCCCAATGGACTCGATCTCAGAACCGAAGCATCACCCAAGGGACCCATTTTCCTGCCAAGTAAGATCATGAAACCAGATCTAACCTATAAACCTTCTTTTATAAGTAGTAAATAATCTTCAGGTTAGATCTGAGGCAGGGATGCAGCGGCAAAACATCTTTATGCCAACAGGGAATGAACAAAATGAAAAATGCAGCTTCTAAATGAAAACTGTATCTCTTCGAAGATTCATTGTCAGTGGTGGTCCTGCCTTCTGGATGACAAGGGAATATTAGTACAGAGTCACTGATGTTTTCAATATATTCACCCATTCTAAACTTCGCCATTTTTTAAATGCTGTCTGTCTGCCTGTCCTGGGGGTAAGTCTGGGAGGAGGAGGGATATTCAAATTGTGCCCTCATCACGCACCCTTCTCTTCTCAGCTCTCCCTGCAAACACTGGTGTTTGTTCCTATTTCATATTTTTAACTACATACACCATCGAGATTATTCCACACATTTTACAGCAAAAATCTGACCTGAAAATGTGATGAAGCATAGTTCAGCTAATAACTCTTTCTTAACTCATTCTTATTACATGAGAGATGAGAGCAGTAGACAAAGATTAGATAAGCATAAAAGCAAGAATTTGTATCTATTATTCCTATTTCAGCATAGGAATATATCCATGTTTCCAAAATATTTTACTGCACGACAATTTAATTTCTCCTTTGGCTTGAAGTTTTAACTCGGCTGATCTTTGGGAAAATACACTTTGTGGTTTATTCACTTTGGAAATTATTCCAGAGTGAAGAGTGGCCTCCAAAATAAAGCTTGTTCTAGCCGCACATAATATTTTCCCCAGAAGTGCCTATAAAGCCTACTAAAATAAGAAAGTGCTCATTATTTTTGATAAACAGTAATGACTGGAAATTCATATTTCATTTTAGTACCAGAAGTGTGGAGTTGAGATACAGTAGCGTTCTTTTTCTGTGCAGTATAATGGCCTATTATTTTACGAATTACTATTTACTTTGTGTCTGTAACTTAACGCTGGCTAAATTCTACCTTTCTTCTCTTGCAAGCTAAGTGGGGGAAAAAAATTACCTCAAACCGTACCTAAGTGTCAAAGCTGCCGTAAAATATTGGTATTTAAAGGAGGCATAATACTAATAAGTCTGAGGCGATTAAGAGTTCTGAGTGAGGATATACAGAACTGGGTTATGTAGCTTGTGACAGAAATCTTAAATTAGTACGGCAACACGGATGGTGTAACTTTCCCGCAGATCAGGGGGAAAAATGGTGTTGTCAAAACCTTAACTTGCGGTGATGGTACTTAGTAAGTATTGGTCTAACAAAGGTGCAAAGATTATATGAGTTTCTCCAATTCTGATTTTTTTTTCTTTGTTCAGATCTTTGAAGTTTTTAAAGCTTTGTTCTCTTCCTCTCTGCCAGGCCAATAAAAAGAATTATTATTACTACCACATTTGTGTCTCTTGGATTTTATTTTTGGCTAAGGCAAGCACTTTTACAACATGATCTTGGTTGAAGGAGCAATTAGAATTAAGGAGCCTTATCCAACAATTACAGCACTTACTGCAATTATAATAGTAACTGAGTAAGTTGACAACTTACCCGGTTACACCAACGCTACATTTTTATTTTGCTTTTAAAGTTATCAAGAACCTGATGCGGGAGGTTTGTAATGACTTGGTGGTAGCAGATTTGAAGTCTGAAGCCCTGTCTGCCACACGGTTTGCCATCAAAGGAAGCCTGTCCCACCAAGCTCTCTATTTTCACAACAGGATATCTGGTTTCTTTTATGAGGATACAGCTATGTTAATTTGGTTTAGTGGTTTGTTGGAGGTAAGCAGGCTCTTCACAGCACAAACACCAAAATCCCCTTAAAGCAGTTTCTTGTTAATAGCTGGGGCCTGATTGGCAGATTTGCATTGTAAAGTGTGATTTGGTTGGATAAATATGTTTAGTCTAGTAAGCACTTTAGTGATTGAGTGTCTGTTAATGGATAAAGGTGGATTATGGTGAAACCCCTACAGGCTGTCACTGGGCACTTAGCATTGTGAGATGTCAAGGAGAATGGAAACAAATTGGCACTACAGAACAGCGGAAGGGCCATAAAATGTGGAAAATATTCCCTGCTAATGTTGTGCTTTTGCGTTTCAAATATTACTGGCTTTCTTTGCATCTGACCACAGTATGAATTTACTGAGGAGAATCCATATCACGATAATATAAGCAGACAATTCAATCAGCAGCCGAGAAGATAACCTCTTGGTAAAGTTCCAGAGACTGGCCAGGCCGGGGGGGCAGGACCCAGTGTCCAGAGCTCCTGGTAGCCATCCATCTCCAAATATTCATGTCAATAGAAGAGAAAGAACAGCAAATTAGATGCCAGGACTTTTGTAACTTCAGCAGGAACAAAGTAGCAGTGTCTTAGACACACTCCTCAAAGCTGATCTCTTGCACTGGACTTAGTGAGAGAACTGACATTCGTATAGGACAGGTCATCAGTGAATAGTCAACAATGACAACTGCTAGAATCTTCGTGTTTGGACATCCTGCAGACAGCACAGCAATGGAAGGGAGAGAAGCCTTTAGAGATTTTGCTAAAAATGGTTGACATGTCTGTTCATATGTACATATGCACACATATAGTATTTTACAAATTTCTGAAAACAATAGACTGCTCTAAGAATTACAGATATTATAATGTAAAAGATATGAATAACAAAAATAAATAAAATATCTATTAAAAATTAAAATAAAAAAATAAAAATGCCAAAAAAAAGAATTATGGATACTAATTTCCTACCTCCCTCCCATCTCGAAGCATCTGGAAATGAAGATTTCCATTTCTTCCTTTTGAAAAAGAGTACTGGGATTCTTCATGAAAGTCACCAGAAAATGTCACTTTTTTTTGTCTCTCAGGTGAACATGCAGAGGTATTTTTATGAGGTGAAAATATCAGCTTACTTCAAGGATCAAAATGGTATTTTAACATCCCAGGGTCTGGGAGAGGGGCGCTGGAACATCTGTTCTGGTCAGTCACGAAATACTTAAGACTTCAGGAACTAGTCTATTTTCAGGTTGGTGTTCTACTAAAGTGAAACATATTTCAGCCATCCATCTTCAAGAATCTTCTGGATGTTGTTCATGGTTCACCAAGTCTTAGGCACTTATTTTCAGAATACCATCACTCAAGATTTCAAAATTCCATTTATTCATCCATTACTCTTTGGCTACAGGTTTTCCTAGGTTTAAGTGGTTAAGATTAAATATATAGCATCCTGCAAAACTGAGTAAAAATGAAGCTGATCCTTCAGTTGTCCAGATATTCGAGGTAAATATTATCCCAGTACAACTGTAGCAAAGACTAGTTAAAAGTTGAGTCTGATGCGCATTAGCCACTGATTTATTATATGACCTTGGACAAATCACAGCTTACGTGGGTTCATTTCCAACATACATGGTGTTGACAGTGATTCATATACAATGCCAATACCAATGCATTGTCGTGACACATAAATAGACCCCAAGTCTAGGTTTTCAGGGAGTATAATTTTCTTTATTGTTATCCCACAAACCATAGCATTTCTATTTTGAGCTCCTGCCCAAATGAGGAAAATATTTACATAACACTATAATACAAAGCTATAATGCATATTGGTCATCTACTTGTAACTATTTGTTTGCATGATTTTAGGGCCCCTCCCTGTCACCCAATTCCTAGAATTGTGTCTAAGCTCCAAGGGCCACCAGGGTGCCAGAGATGTAGAGGTTCAGAGGGTCTGGAGCTTGTGCCTCATCTGTCCCTGCCATGACTTACAGAAACACCTCACTTCTGATTCCCAGTTCCTGATTCCCACCGGGCAGCTCACTTGGGTGACTCTCTGAATGTCACCCAAGATCTTCCCACCCCCATAATGTCTGTGCTCTTCTGGGTATGTTAGAAGCACAGGTTCTTTTCTCTGCAGCAAGACTCCTCTGTCCGAAGGCCTGAGGCAGCCGTGCCTGCACTCCTGCCCCTCTACCGTATTATCCAGGAAGATTGCTTTGCTACCACTGGCCAGGCAGAGCGCAAGTCCCTGCCCTCTGCTCTTCATAATCCTGAAGCCCATAATGGAGCCATAGGAGAAAATGGCGGGAGTCTTGCTGGAGTACTCCAGAACCTTGGCTTTTTGGCTTCCGTTCCAATTCTCTCTCTCCTGTGGAATTTTTATTTGGTTGAAAGGGATAAAAATAAACCTGACTAATCACATATCTTATGGATATAATCACATATCTTATGGACATAAAACACAGGGTGACAAAACTGAGTATGTTGTTCGATGACAAACCAAAACCAATGCTCACGTCAGCTATGATTCGCAGACAGTTCTACAAGTATAGTGATTTTAGCCTGTTAACACCGATACTAGCCTATCATCATCCAGTTGACACAAGTTCTCCCATCCTGTTCTTCACTACATCAGCTGAGCCAGGTAAGTTCTGGGTCCTGCTCTTAATTCCTCCGGTTGCTACCAGGAACCCAAAGCCTAACAGATGAGCTTTGAGTGGTATCTCACTGCATAACAAAGTACGCAAATTTAGCAGTCCCAAATAGTCACCTATCTCACAGCTTTGGTGGGCTGAAATTGAAGCACGGTATGACTGACTGGGCCTTCTGCCCAGGGCCTCATATCTGAGCTGGTGGTTGCTGGGTTTTTGCCAGGAGCTCAGCATCCTCATCTGGGTTCATTCAGTGTCGGCCATATTCTGTCCCTTGTAACTAGTTCGAATGGATTCCTCCTTTTCCTGCTGGCTGTTGACTGGGAAAGCTCTGTTTCTGGCAGGCATCTTCAGGTCTCCAATGTGGCCTCTTCTATAAACGTCCCACAGTTCTATTCCCCACCTTCTGGAAGGACTGCACCCCTTCCAAGGCTCATCTGACAAGGTCAGGCCCACACAGGAGAACCTCTGATCTTATTTACTTGAAGTCAGCTGACTAGGGACCTTACTAAATCTGCAAATTCCCTGCTGCCATGGAACTCTCCCATCATAATCACAAGTCCAGCTCACATGAAGGAGAAGGCATGATGCAGGAAAACAGACTCTTGGGAGCCATCTTAGAATCTGCCTATCACTTTTTGAGGAAATGTTTCATTTTATCAAAGATCCCAAATTTAGGTACAGAAAGTTAGTCATAGTATAGCTCTGTTACACTTTTAATGTTTGTGAGACCTGAGGTACTATCCCTCTTTTACTGATCTTTACAGTCACTAAAAAACACCAAGACCCAGGAATCAATCTAATAAAATATGATCAAGTCTTCTAAATAGAAACTATAAACTTGGGAAAGAAAATAAATGGGGGCATAATATGCTGAATTTAAAAAAAAAGAGTGTTTATCACAATAACTGATCTTGGACAAGATTTTAACTCTGCTTGTTTCCTCATCTATAAAATGGAGGTGATAATGATATCCACATCAGAAGATTATTAGAAGTATTAAGTGTATATTGGCCTGTTCTATGAGTTTGGATCTAATTAGCTTCATAAATATTTGTTGTTGTTACTGTAATTGTTAATTGATGGTAAAAGCTAACCTGCAAAGGAAAATAATAGTATCTTATAGCACCAATGCTAAAGGGCCCCAGTGATGGGGTTGTGGAATGACAATACGGACCAAGTAAAAACAATTCAAGTGTTTTCTTGACTTCACCAGGAGCAGAGATGGAATACTGGTTCGTCTGATGCTCTCATCTAGTCACACCTGCAGTGCAGGTGCTAGCAGAAGCTGGAAGCCTGGACTCTAAACTTAATCTTCTGAGACTTTCCATTTGAAGTATAATAGTAGAGGTTTGGGGAGTTCTTTCTGAGAGGCTACTTCTACCCTGATTCTTGAACTTTATAAACACTGGGTTTAATTACTGTAATTCCCTCTCTCTCAAGAGATGCTCCCCAAATGTACTACAACTTCAGTAGAACATGATGCAGGAAGTAGCTTGCAGAGTGTACTGAAAAAACAAACACACCTAGGTAGACATTTGGACCCACAGCAATGAGGAAAGCTGGTATCAGAGAATGAATTGCATAGTCCCAGGATATCCACGTACCCTTCTGAGAGACTTGGTCAGAGAAGGCGGTGATGACCAGAGCCCCTCATACGCCTCAGGAAAAGTACAAATACAGGATGAAAAAATATGTATACACCCACATCTGGCCTTAGTATTTGGGAAGAAAGAAAGACATACATGCTGGCTCTATATTTCTGTAATCTAGGCCTGCTTTTATAGAGTTCATTTGATTTGCCCTCAGCAACTAAAGGAGGCCTGCTTTACCATAGAAAGATAAGAAAACCAACAAAGGCATTCTTTTAAAAAGAATAAAATATCTTAAAAATACATGAGCACAAAATAGTGAAAATAGAAAATGCAAAGCAAAACAACATGTCTTACTCTGATATTCTTAAGGGAAAAGTAAACACAAAACTAGGCATCCTCCGTAAATAATGGAACAGAGGTTTTTTTCCTCAGTTCAGAGAAACGTCATGTCAAGTTGTCTTAACCAGAATGTTTTGACAATGAAGACATTTGAAAAGAAAGCTAATAAAGTACAAAGTTAGAAGCAACCAAAGATATTTATTTGAAGTATCATTTTTCAAGCACACTTTTATAAATTCACACTGAATATAAAACTAGAAAATATAAATGCTACTTTCAGTTATTATTTCCTTATATAAGGTATTTTTTAAAGTGTGCAGTCTAAAATTTCAACTTTTTTATTGATGTAAAAAAATAGTTGACATAAAACTACCGCTTCTTCTAACAGCAATGTGACCTCAGTCAGTTTATATTAAACTCCAAATATCAATTTATAATTTTATAAAATGAGAATACCAAAATTTTATAGGACCAGTGTCAAATTATATGAGAACTTACACCTTGAGGTCTTTCCACATAAGGTCAGTATACAACGACAATCTTACCTAAATCATGATAAAACATGATTGTATCATCTGTACCACATTTTTAACTGGGCCTTAATACAAGTTAAAGAGTCTTGTTATTAAATAACCTTAAAAATGACAAGACAATTTAAGACCATACTTTACAAATCTGGCAAAAGAAACAAAGTTGATGAATTTGAAAAAGAGATTGTGCCTTGGGTACAGGTTTAACACCTTAATAGTTACATATCAACCTTTAGTACTGTGCGTCTCAAAAGACAGAAAAATAAACAATCCTGTAATATAACATAAATACATGGTGTTTCATGGATCAAAATTAGAATTTTACCTGTTCGTTGCATAAAGTTAGTTCTCTATCAAAGGTAGCTCCACAAATGGTACAACACCATCCTCCTAAAAAATAAATGTAATTGACACTCATTTAAAAACAATTATCACAGTACACATCCCTATATAAAGGAGAAAGTGTGGGAATAAATTACCTTAAAATCATGATGAAAAATAAGTCCTATCTTTTATTTAGTAAGATAGCAACTCTCTTGACTTAAGTACTTGCAGATTTTAAATTCAGTCCTTAAGGAAATATATATATGCACTAGAAACAGTGCAAAAGAAATCTGTCACAACAGTTATTATGTTTCTTTCCCAAGCTTTCCATTATATATTTGTCAACAAGTCACAAAAAGCACTTTAAACTTTAAAAACTGTGATTTCTATATAATTAAAATGTGAGCTCTTCTAGAAGAGCATCTATAACTTTATGTGATAGGGTTTTGTGTGGAACGTAGATACATCTTTCATTAAAACCTAGAGAGCACTGCATTTAAGAAAAATCACCCTGCCTGAGTTGTCCTTGAAAATCCTACTTATTTCTCTCAACTCTTCCCCTAAAAAAAAAAAATGCATTATTTGCATTATATCACTGCTGTGCACATTTCATGTCCTAAAGTTTGATCAAATGGAAAAAGATTGGGGAAAAAAAAAAAGTCAGAGCCATGGGGGTAAAAAAACACACTGGTATTAGATTTTTGTGAATTCAAAGCAAAAAAAAAAAAAAAAAATAGCCCAGAAAACTAGGTTGCCGCCAGATAGGTAGTTGCTTTGTTCGTAGCCCAAGCCCTGTCTGAAGGGAGCTCCAAACACAAAGGGCGGGCCACGTATCGAAAGGAAGCAGCTGCGAGGGTGATACAGAGTCTGTTCTCATAAAGAGCAAGCACCAGCAAGTCTGCGTGAGCCTGAATATTAGATTTGCTGATTCTGCTGACATCACCCGGAGATAAACATATTACCGAGACTGGGACAGCCTCTGATTGGAGAGGTCGCCAGATGAGATAAGTGAGCACAGGCTAGAGAGCCACCCCCCATGCCCATTTTGGGGGTGACTGGAGGCGGCCAGCTAGTGAAGTGTCATCTTATGCATCACTCGTCCACAACAAGTGAATCAAAGTGAACTCTGGCCCTTTGCTTCTTCCCTAGCAAAGGACTAACAGCTGTCTGCATCTGGAAACTGAAAGTTCTTTACAGCTGTAACATAATACACAAACTAAAAAAAATATATATATTTCCACACACAATCTACTGTTCCATTTACATTCTCACTCCTTCTCTGGCCTCATTAAATTATAATCTCACATCTAATTACCTTTTATCAATTTATTATTCCTACAACTTGAAAATTAAATTGAAAACCTATCGAAGGAAAAAAAAGTAAATCTCTCATAGTTGTTCTTTTTTTCTGGCTTTGTATTAGTGAGTGTATGTGGACCAGGACCTGAATTGTAAAGGGCAGTCAGGATACTTGCAGGGTGTAGGAGCAATAAATGGGGGTGTGGGCGAGGGCGTGGAACCAACACGTTCAAGCTGTAGCATGATTTACCAGCTCTGGAGCTTTGAGGTCTACATTTTCATAAATATAAGTGACAAATTATCAATAAATCACACTTTGGTTCACCATAATGCATAATGTTTATTGAAACCAAGTTCCAATAAATATGACTTGCTCTTTTTAGCCAAAGCACAAGAAACAAAGATGACAGGAATTACAAATAGAAATGAAAAATGGGGAATAAGCCCCTGGCCCTGGCCAGCAAGGAACCTTTTTTCTTTCTAATCCAATCTGAGACCACTGGATTCTGGAAGATACTTGTGCACACTTGTTCCAAAATGCCATTTAGTGGTCATGCTGACCTAAAGAATTTGCAGAGTGATGTAGTATGGGTAATGTTTGACCACTGAAAAGTTCGACTATTTTTTTCTCACTCATATGTTATAAGACTCAGTCAGATTCCCACTAAAATGGCAGCGACAGGAATTAAACGGCCACCATTCTTAGTTTTGAAATGCAACAATGTAACCTTTCTTCCAAGAGAATGATCTATAGTTTAAAAAAAAAAAAGAGCAGTCAACACTTGTATTAAATAACTAAATATATGCAAACTGTCTACTAAAAAATGGAAAGGTAAGATAAGATTAACATTGGAAGTAATTCGTAATTTGCCTTTAAAAAGTCACATCTGCATTTAAGCATTTTTCCATGCATATTCTGCAAGGGGAAAAGAGTTTATGTACTATTAGTGTTACTCTTTATCATTTATTATTATTTTGATACACTTTTATGCCCTTTGTGATTTATCTTCTATGTTCTAAAAGTGAAATTAAGAAGTGACACAGACAATGCTGTTGTAATGCCCTATAACTCTACAAACTCATTCAGCAGCTGGAAGCAATTGACATAGGGTAGCATTTGACTTGAACAACACTTTAAAAAGTCAACTTGAATCTTAATTGAAATACCCTATATTTCACATTGACTATATGACCCAATCCTAGTCTCTTGTTTCCTTTTAAAAAGCAAAGGCAGTGGAGTATCTTGCCAGGTAGGAGTCTTTATTAAGCAACAATATTTATTCTAACAAACACATTAAAAACTCAACGCTGAAACATACCTCTGTAGCATATATATTTGCATATATATGGTACATATCCTTTTATAGGAAATAGACATAACAACAATTTTAAGTGGTCAAAATTTAACCATAACTTGGATAACTTTTAAAAATTTTTTACCTTTTGTATAACTCTTCAGCCTTTCTCTTATGTCTACTTACTATTGACAAAATACTTCTAACTTTTTTCTACTTAAGTGGTTTTTTTTACATATCCGTGTTGTTCTATATTCTTATCTAAACTTCCTAAAAACTACTACACTAAATTAATTTTAAATGTGATTTTAAAACTAATGAATTAGCAACTGGGAGAGCAAGCATTCATTGGAATACCAGATCACTGTTCCAGCTGCTTTATCCTGTACCCACAGTTACTATATGCAGTAGTTACATTATTCCCTACATTTAGCAGATGAGGCAAAGGAAATATAGGAACTTCAAGCACCTTGCTCCTGGAAGAGGCCAGTAAGTAACAGCATCAATCTGGGAGTGAGAACCCTTTATTTCCTTCACTGTAAGTATCAAGGCTAACTTGCCATTCAAATATGTTATTTCATGTTTGTTTGTTTAATTGAGGTAGCATTGGTTTACAACACTGTATATGATTTAGGAGGATAGGTTCACACCTCCTCAGATCTGTGTCACCCCAAACCCCCAAAGTACCTACAGCCCTTTACCCTAAACCACCAGGCTCCCTTCTCACTTTTTAAATTGAATTCTACTTCAAATGCAATCAAACTAAGTATTTCATCAAGTGAATCATTTTATGGCGATATCGCAAATGTATCTGTCTATACATTTAAACTTCACTGCATCATGCTGGATTACTGTTTAGTAATCTTTAAGTGTCTGGTGACAGAAACACAACTCAAACACTGTGAGGCAAAATAGAAAGTACTGTTGTCCCCTGTAGTTGCAAAGTCGCTTCAGACATAACCGGCTCCAGAAGTTCCAAGGTGAAAAACCTCAGTCCCTTTCTCTCCTCACAGCTCTGCCCTCTTCTGTGCTGACTTCACCCCCAAGCAAGCTCTGTGTCCTCTGTAGCAAGTTTTGCACCTCTACAATCTTGACTCATAACAAAAACAAACTTCTCAGTAGCTATTATCCCAAGAGATAATTCTCATTAGCCCAGTTGTGTCATGTGCCAATGACCAAACCATCACTATGGTTCAAAAAAGAAAGTTCTTTGCCATCCACGCTGAGTACACACAAGCCCTACCCAGACTAAGAAGGGAGAACGATTGATTCCACACAGAAAAATTAGGATATTGATACCAAAGGGGGCTGCAAAGGGCAGGGAGGGAAGGGTTTGTTGGCAGAAAAGATCCACAAAAGCTCCCAGACTCGTTTTCTAAAAATGATTTTTAGCTTCATTAGCGTTATCTCTTCAGCATGGCTGTAACATGTGACACGGAGTCAGTAGGATTCAGTTGCAGAAAATAAAATCTGCTCCAGCTAATTTAAGCTGAAAAGGATTTATTACAGGGTTTTAAGACACACATATTTCTCAAGGCAAACAAAGAGACCAGAGTTTCTTTTAAGGTCATAGGAAATATACTAAGAGAAGGTTAAGCTTTTTAGTGTAAAAGGCTTGGTTTTTGTGTAAATATTCCACTCAGAGTTTGGAATACTGCGTTTCCTCTTTCTCCCCCTCCATGGGTAACCAACTGGTCCCAGTTTGCTTGGGACATTCCTGGTTTTAAAACTGAAAGTCCTAAGAGCCCCTCAGTGCTGGGAAAACCAGGACTGTTGTCATCTACCTCACGCCTCGCCCTCTGGAGTGACACCAAACCAATTACTAACCAGAACCAGAGCTTGAAGTCAGTCAAGCAAATACCTTAGAATTCAAAGGGTAGGTGAGGTAACAAAAAGATTGAAGAAGTCTGTGAAGAAAGGGAAGGACCAGGGTGAACAGGTTTCCCCGCAAAGTACAACAGAGGCTACTAAGGGGAGTCTTGAGAGGACTCAGTCTTTTAAGAGTCAGAATCCAGTATAAGTGCCGCTAAGGCCAAATGGCGAGGCCCAGTAAGAGATCTGTTGATTAGAGGGCTCAGCCAGAAACCAGAAGTTTGCTTTATTTTATTTCTAGACTCTGAATGTGTTTGCAGGCAGACAGGAATAGCTCTAATAGTTGGCATAAGACCCTTCTCGTTCAGTTTTAAAGGGAGAAGTATGGGAAATAAATACGAAACCTGCATAACTAGAATCATTTCTTTGTTGACCCTCAAGCCTATAGGAATTGAAGTCATATTCAATGCCTCCCTTACCCCAGCCACAGGCCTCTCTCGTCGAGAATCCCACACAGGGAACTCTGATGCCTTTTCCCCACTCCAGGAATCTTAGAAATTTCTCTCATCTCAGGATCCATTTGTAGTCCAGCTGAAACAGAGAGGCTGTGTGGTGATTGGCTTGGGGCTGGGGCCCAGAAAACAGCCTCAACTTTCCCTGCCTATGTCTAATTTAACTGAACTCTTAAAATACCTCTTTCCCAAGAGAACAGGTCAACTTACTTGATCAGAATAATTCAGCAAGAGAGCACAAAAGTACTTGGCATTCAGCCTATTGGAAATACGAGATAAATATTGAGCTTATATTCCACTAGAGGTCTGCTCTTTGCCTTCTTCTCCAATCCACCACCTCTGACTCTTCATGTTAACCTCCATGCTTTACCACAACTTTTCCATGGGTGGCCCTAAATCATCTATCCACATGTCTCTACTCTAGATTTATCTTAAACTCCTCAGGATGCCAAACTATAGAGTCTACACAGATTCTACCTCAAACTGACCAAGACAACATGATCCTTTCTCTCCTTCCTCTACAGACCGTCTAGTGGACAGTTATAAGATGAGGAGGATAGGCACCATCATGTCTTTGCCTCACCCAGAAGGAAGATAAAGTTCAGTGTGTTGAAATGGCCACATAGCTAGTCAGCAGAAAAGTCTGCCCAAGAAGCTGGGATCCTTAGCTTCCACTTTCTCACTCCACTACTTTAGTCTCATGGTCTGGAGGAAGGCCATGCACAAAGAATCTTTTTAAAGGATATCAATTCATTCCTTTCAAGCACATATGAAAAATAAGTTCTTTTTTGCAAGTATCAAGTGAGAAAAGAGAATATTAAGTGAGAAAATAGAAGCAACCCAATCCACATTATGTTCTAATGCCCAACTAACCTTTTCTCACAGTATTGCTAATACTGCTCATTAGCTAAACACATTAAAACTGGGGAACATGAGGTGTGAAAGAGACAATTGCAGAAGACTGGTCAAAACTAAGTAAGGTACTGCTGGTTGCTCAAATGTTCCTGGCAGGTCCTTGTAAGACTTTATAGGGTCAACCCCAAACTACCCCTCTGTGTGAACTGCAGAATAGCAAAAATCCTCCACCTCAAAATATGTCTTTTGGGCAAGGCATTTTATTTCACAAGAGTGGTTCTGATGATTGGGTGGAAGTGACTTTTTATATTTATATATGTATATACACCTCTCCAGGAAAACCTAATCTCTTTATCTCTTTCAATGGAGAAGACAGAACTTAAATCTGCATACTTTTATCCTAACTGAATTTCCCTTCTCTCTCCAGCCCAACCTCCTTGGCTCAGATAAGCTATTTAAGATAGCCCCCAGAGCCACATCATGTTTAGTTAGGTCTCTCCCATGCGCACAGGAGGTATATGTGCTATTATTAAACAATATTTTTTTACTTTTTCTCTTATCAATCTGTCTCATGGTTGTTTGATCATTTACCAGTCCAGAAAAATCCAGAGAAGTAAGGGAAGATTGTCTTTGCCTCTCAACAAGACAAGTGGTCACACTTGGCTGTACCAATGCTTGATATAGAAGATAAATTTTTATCTTTCTCCTTTCTATCTCCCCTCCCCAAAAGACAGGTGAATGTCTGTGCAGCACATCCTCACATTGAATAATGACTCTTGTTCCTTCCTTTCAACTGGACCAGTAAACTAGTCCACACCTGAGTTTGTATTTTAAGTCATATTTTAGTGTATTTACTCATAGTCTGTAATAGATAGTTCATCTTAATTAGAATTGCAGCCACCAAATTCTCAATAGTTTCTCATATTATTTCTTGTAAAGTAATATAAATTCTTAAATTTGAAGGAACAGCAACATACTTTATGCTATTTCTAAGATTTAAAAAAATTTTCCCCTTCAGGCATTTTCTAATAATTATTTGATACATTCCTTAGAAATAGTTTTTACAGACAGGGAAAATGGGTCTGCAAAAGGACATTTCTATGTTTCTGAATTGAATTTGTGGAAAAACTGTTACTGACCTAATCTTGTCATATCACTTAGGCTTGAAAAGCCAGACTCTGAACCAGGAGACTGTTCCACCAAGGAAGACATTTAGTAATGTGCATGCCGCCATGGGAGAGTGGAAATTGTTCTTTTAAAGAAACCGTCTTTTCAAGTGGTGAATAAAGAAAAACTGCATAAGGAAGCAAGGAGCACAATGATGTGAGAAGTGTGGGGAGAATTTCTTCATTCTCAGGTCTGGAAAGTCTAGAAGCAATTAGTCAATGACATCCCTGGAACAGTTGCTCTCTTCTGCATTATCAGTTTTAAAAATCAGGGGTTCGAATGGAATACTACTCAGCAATCAGAAAGATAAACTCATGCCATTTGCAGCAATATGGATGGAGCTGGAAGGGATCATGCTCATTGAAATAAGTCAGAAGGAAAAAGAAAAATATCAGATGACTCACTTATAGGAGGAACATAGGGAAACCGTACAAGGGATCACACACAAAAAAAGGCAAAACTAGCAGGCAAACTATAAATCGAAAACATTCAGCAGGGCAGGGGGAGGGAAAGGGAGCAAAACAAGGGAGGGAAGTTCACTGTTGTCTTGGTGGTGGTGATTTTAAGGGAACAATACCTGAGAGGAGAAATCAAACACTGTACAAAAATGAACAATGGTGTAAAATATATAAAAATAAAAAAAATTTTAAAAGTAAATGTCAGGTGTTTACCAAGCACTGATGTTATCAGCATCTGGGGAGGGAAGAGAAATTTTTCTTGTCCTACTTTTTCCTTGATAGGGGTGAGTCTGAAGCAAAATTATATTTTAGGAAGTTTTCTCTGTGAGGTCCCACCTCTCCTTTTCCTCCTCTATAGAACAATTTGCTTCTCTTTGCAGTCACTTTCTTGTACAGGACCATGCTACAGTTTCTATGAGTATTGGTTCTGACTAATCCACTGAAGCAGACTGGGAAAATGGGAACTAGCAAGTCAAATTCAGCCCACATTGATATTGGACCTAAAGAAGATATGTCAAAAAAAAATTAAAAGTGTTGCCAACATCAGATGCAGGAGATTTCGTACTAAAATCCAGACTTCCAATATCTCTTGATTTGGGAAACCCAAGTTTGCATTTCTTCCTGACAACTGGCTGGAGATTGGGATTTTTCTTTAGTTTATCACAGAATTCACCATATTTATTTCTCAGGTATTTGACTTAACTCCTAGATATTTGAGTTGCTACCCTCATGACTGATATTTGATCAATACACACCAGTATGACAAAAGTAATAGGTAAAATCTGATGATGATTCATTGGCAACTGTCACCAACCCTGCCCTCCAAATGCCATCTCAACTGCCCTGCCTCCCACCCAGAACCCTCCATGACCCCCATCATCCTGCAATTAAATGCTTGGCACGGTGGGATGGCACAGGACTCCAGTCCAGAGATGCTCATACCTGTCTTCACAGTGGGACCCAGGTGATGAGGAATCTCAGGCTTCTCATACTGCCCTGACAACCCCTTTCGTAAGTGTCTCTTTACTGGTTCTCAGATATTTCTTTGTCAATTCATCTTATTTTAAGCTGTCACTTAAAATAGGTACCTTTTGACAAAATCTTGCCATTTGCAACAACATGGCGACCTTTCTAAGGGAAACCAGTCAGACAGAGAAAGACAAATACCTGTGATTTCACTCAAATATGGAAAAGGAGGAAATAAAACAAACTCAAATTATGAGGGGGAGAGCATGGGGAGGGTGAGTTGGATAAAGGGGGCAGTTGTACTGTGGTAGACAGAAACTAGACTTTGGGAGGAGACCATGGCGCACAGATGTCGAATTGCAGGACTGCACACCTGAAACCTGGATAATATTAGAAACTAATGTAACTTCAATAAAAAATTTTAAAAGCCACTTATAATTTGAAAAACTAAAATAAAATTGGTTTTTAACCAGTAACAATGCCCAATCTTGAAGTGCTGGTCATGAGGGAGCAAATTTTTAGAAAAGAGAAACAGTCACACCTGCATCCAATGACATCCAGTAAGTGACAGCTTAACTCACTGGGAACTGCACCCATTTTTATAAAAGACAATCTGTGTCCAAACAGAGCAAAATATTTTAAGCAATTTTTCATCCTTAAGTTAAAAAAAATGTTTCTTAGATCCAATTATTAGCATAGGATAGGACAATTAATAATTCAATTGCATTGAGGGCTTTAATGGACAAAATGCCTGGATCTAACTTCATTCATTTCTTCATTCTCACAAATAGATGCCAGAGTTTTCATTTGATCTCATAACTCAGGGCACCAGACATCCTCTCTGCTTCACATACCAGAAAACTAAGACTCAGGATGGTGAAACTATTTATTCAAAGTCCCATAAACTGGGACATGAATCAAATTCTCCCGGCTCTCAGTTCTAAGCTCCCTGGGGTTAGTTAGCTTTCATTATAATGTTTTTCATGCCGGGAAAAGTGTCCTGATTTGGTCAAAGACAAAGTTTCAGTTGCATTTTTGCCAAGCTATAGATTGTTAATTCAGAGGATGAAAAGATAAAGGTGTAAGTTTTCTGCTCAGAGCCACTATACTTTTGCCCTTAAATCTTTTATTTCCTATTATGGAAAAGATTATACTGAACTACATTTTTTTTTCCTTTGTGAGAAGCAAAGTAAATTTTTTAAATGCCTGTAACACTCACCTTTAGCTCTAAGCATTCTGTACATTTCATATGCTCATTTCAGAATAGCTTATGTTAACCTCTAGGTTACATATTTTTTAAGTTACTTGCTATATTTGTTTAACTTTTGGTTCTAATTTTATCTTGAGTATAACACATTTAGATCAGAACATTTAGCTGTTTATATTAATAGTATGTCTTTATCTTGTTGACATTTTCCTCAAATGATCTATGTGGCTTTACAGAAGATATCTCATTAAAAAAAATGTAGTTATTGTAATATAAGTTCCCTCTTTTACACAAAGTATGCTTTAGCTTAAATTTTTATCTAGTTTTGTTTTGACACTAAGTCTTTTTTAAATGTAATCAAAGCAATGCAAAATTTATCAAAGTCCTAGAATTACATCACAAAATATTTTCCTAAATAATCTTAAAGGCTTTTGACAGGGCATCTGAAAAAGCTTCCGACTTTAATATCTGCTTGTTGATTTAGAATCTTTGAAAATACATGAATCTATTTGGCCCGAAAAATGATACCAAACAAAGCAGAATCTAAATGGGGTTTTAAGTCCAGCTCTTAATATCCTTATTTGATTAAAGTACTTACCTCATTCATAAATGTCAATGAAAATCACTTGATGCTAGTTTATATAATATTCTCATGTTGAACACCACATTAAAACAATCCTTGAAATAATAATAAACACTCAGTTAAAGCTGGATTTTTATATCTCATTTTAAAAGCATAACTGTAAGATAAAAATAATAAGGGAAATGGAAATAACTTTTACTAGTCATGCCACAAAATAATAAAGATCAAATTAATGATTTTATACCTACACCATTACTCCTTTGTAGAAAGAAGCTATAAGTCTAGCAGTGTGATAACACAAGAAAC
This sequence comes from Scalopus aquaticus, assembly GCA_004024925.1. Lineage (NCBI taxonomy): Eukaryota > Metazoa > Chordata > Mammalia > Eulipotyphla > Talpidae > Scalopus > Scalopus aquaticus. The sequence goes on from PVIJ01005469.1 coordinate 95,101, forward strand.
TTCCACTCCACTTATTTTGGGGGGCATTTGATAGGTCAAAGGTGAGGGAATTCTTGATAAAACCAGCGATGATACTGTCACAATTATTCCATTGCTATACACAATTTGCCAAAAAAAAAAAAAATGAGTCCCTTAAGAATGTTATATAGAATACTTGATGGAGATTAAGATAGAAAAATCTATGAATGGCACCGCTTGCAGAACTAACTACAGGCAAGGAAGGTAAATCCACATACAGAGACGATTCTAGTCATAATAAGTCACTGCCACTTCCACAGTGGATAGTGGCTCGAAAAAGGTATTAAAACAGTGGCTTAGCTTGCAAGAGAAAACTTACTAGCTGACCATAGATCTGAGGCACAGAGCAAGGGAGGGGGAGAGAGGGGGGTCAAAACAGGGGAGGGAAGAGCACAAGGGACTGTGGGGACAGATCTCAGGGGACTATAGTGGCGGGAAACTAATACGGGCACTACACCTGAGGGGAGAAATCAAATACTGTCCAAAAATGAACAACAATGTGAAAATAAATAAATTTAACAATAAAAAAGAACATTAAAAAAAATAAGATGAGGATTCAAACTAGCCTTCACTGTCACACCAGAGTTTCATCAGTTGCTTCTCTCTCAGGATGGTCCTAAGAGTATGAGCGGGCTGAATACCTAAGAGTGGCAGTAATCAATCGGATTGCCCTTGGTGATGGGAAGCCCAGGTTATTGAAATCATGGACGTTCCATTGCTGCCATTTTGTTCATAAGCCCAGTGAGCTAGCTCTGGAATTGGTGGGGGCAAGACTGACTGACATTGAGTCATTCTGTCCACCAACCAGTGAGAACCCCTTTGCCAACAGAGAGTCTCCTCATACATCACCATTCTAAGAAGCCTACTGCAACCTACTGCAAATCTTTTCCACGGCATTTCATTGGTCCTCCAATAGGCCTCCTGAACTTCTGGCTAAACTGTTACCCTCCACTCACTAATTCCTCTAAATTCATAGCTCTGACTTTTTTTTCTTCTAAGAAAAGTAAATAATCAGAGGTACAGTTTGCATTTTTCCCCATCAGAAGGATTTTCCTTCTCCAAAGTCCTTCTGGACCATTGGGTCGGGGTGGGGGGGGTGAGGGGGGTGTGAAGGGGACAAGTCTAGCTAATGCCAGTGTGTTGGGCAAAACTATCTATTTATGAGCCAAACTTGAATTTTTACCTTCTTAGTCAACTGATTAAGGGGTATTTCCAGGAGACCAAGTGTGGATTGATGGTAAGAAATTAGAGCAACGGAAGTAGATGCAGGAGAATCAGATACAGTGGATGTGAACCTTCAGCAATGTCAAATCTCCTCTCTTGTGTCCCTGTCACAGGAAGGCAGAGTGCTTCTGCGCAAAGCCAACTTTGTGATGCTTTGAATCCAAAGGACAGTTCAGGTCCAATATTCACTTGGTTCAACTTAACCAGGTATTCAGTGTCTACAAATACTAGGACTATGTCAGAAACCAGAGCTGTTTCTCATAGAAGGATTTCTTTCCAAAACTCTAGAAATCTGCTGGTGAGAGCAGCCAGGGCTACATAACATGTCTATTTGCTACGCACATTTTTGGTATCACCAGATCTGCCCCATCAAAAAGTCCATGTTACAGAATGTCTTGTACTTCAATTTGGACCAGCTGTGGAGCCTACTTTTTCTCTGAGCTTTATGAAAAACTGACAGTTTCATGGTAAATAATTCAGCCTCACACAGTAATGTGGTTTATCTTGCCACCGGAAGTTTCTTTTCTCAGTGGAAAAAAAAAGGGTGCTCCAGACTTAGAGTTAATATACTTCATTTATAAGTATGTGTGTACGTGCATGTAGATCTATAGAAACAGTTCCCTATGAACAGCAAGCAATGTGTAGATGGTAGTAAATAGCTCCTTCTAATGAAGTCAACAAAATATATTTTAGTCTAGTTAAAGACAAAAATCTTACAATATGCTAATTTCTATTTTAATACTTTTTAGTACATCAGCAACATATCATCGAGTAGTTGAACCATTTTCATTTTTCTTGTTGCTATCATTTAGCATCGTTTGAAGAATGTACCCATCCGTGGAGCTAGCAAATGATTAATAAGACATCGATTCGTAGAAATGAAAGAAATAAGTCAGCATACAAGCTATTGTTGCCTCATATGGTCTCAATCGTGCATGCCTAAGTTATGATATAGGCATCGTTTTATCTGGATTTATAGTCCTCATTACTGAAAAAGAAATAAATAAAAGGTAAAAGAATCAAAACTTCTCCAAAATATTGTGCATGTTAACAAATATCCTGCAGAGTAATTTTCTATCGATTATTGATGTCATCGATGGATGCATTTATCCTTCTGAACTCAGTCCTTTGTTAATGAAAAGGAAGTAAGCAGCTGGTTTCTACTCAAACCTGGAACATCTGACACTATGCAACACTAAAGATGACTTTGAAAGAGGAAACTGTCTCCAAGCCTCACAAACCTAATCATTTCTGCAAAATGATTTCCTGATCTTTGCCCATATTTTCTCTATTATCCATTCATTTATTCAGCAGGCATTTATCAAGTCTCCTATATGCCGACATTATTATAATTTTGTTTTTGCTTTTTTTAACTGAATATAATAATGTACATTTTTATATACCTATCAGTCAATGTTAACTTTTGGAACATAGTAACATATTAATTAAGATCAGAGTCTAAATTCCGTATTTACCGCTTACAGCAAATTAACTTCTCTCTACTTCATTTTCCTCATTTGTGGAATGGTGACAAGAGTGATATACCTGTGGTTGTTTTGAGGATTAATCAACGTAATGCATCTAAATTAGCTAGCACAAAATAAATATTGCTTGTGTTATTTTTATATATCACTCTATTATCCAGCCTGTGAAAGTTCTTTTCACTTTTCATGGTTCATCTCACATGAAGCTTTTCCTGATCTTTCCAACTGGATGTACTTTTTCCCTCCATCAATCTTCCAAAGCATTGTATTTGGATTGTTCTTATGACACTTGACTCTCCATGCTTTGCTTTTAAAATGTGTTCACATTGCTCTTATTCACGTTGCCAGACTACAAACTCCTAGACAATCTCCTGCTAATGTTCATCTCTACTGTGTGCCTACCACAATCCTGCATAATGAAAAAGAAGCTCAGTAAGTATTCACTAAATTGAAATAACTGAGTTACGATGACATTCTATAGGTGGGAAAACAATGATATAGACATGATGAGCTTTCTAATAAAATAATTTTTTAGCAACTGATTTTAGTTTTCTATTTACAATGATCCATTCCTTTTCATATTACTCATATTTGAACTAGAAGTTGTTTTTCCATACCAAGACACTTGTTCTTAAATGATTTCACTACTTTTTAATTCTATTGACCATTTACAACTTTTTATTTGGGACAAGTGCATGTTTCTCTCAGAAATCTGCAAGCACACTGTCTGGTCCATTTATGCAACTGTTTTGGTTCCCCCAAGTTAGTGAAAGTATCCATTTGGCCCTCCAAAGTTTTCCAGAAACTCTTCCTAACATTGTGGTTTACCTGTATCACTAACTTCTTTGCTAAATTTAGTTTCGCTATAGTTTCTTCATAAAGCATCAGAATTATTTTCTTCTTGTTACAGATTACTCCCCTGTATTTACAAGAATTTGCAATATTTATAATTGAGTTGTTTAAACTCATGAAATAGTTTTCATATCCCTTCTGTGTATACGAGACACTTAGAACAACAATGACTTACAGCTCTTAAAGCAGTGACTTGGATCTCAAAACCTTTGCTTGAAATCAATATGTTCACCATAACTAACAACATCATAAAATAATTTTGGAACATGAAGCAATCTGATTGGCCTCTGGCCATCAGTTTATAAACTTATCAGCATAATTCTGTCCTTATCTCTAAATTGATGACCATGAACAATGAGTTTAAAATGAAACTCTAGTTGTATTAGTCATAGTTATACTTGATGAATGAATAAAATGCAAAAATTATTGCACTACAGAGACACACATTAATATGATCAGTCATATAATTATGTTGTACAGTAAGTCAGTGTCCTTATGTAGTTAATAGACATATGATATAGAAAATTTAATTCAGATCTTTGTAAGGATTCACAAAACTCTGTGTAAGTTATTAAAGAAAAGCCATTAAAAAATTTAAATGTGTGTCCTTTTGAAAGTTTGCAACTCACCTAATTTCCAAATTAAAAACTAAGTGACACTATTAGAGAAAAGCAACAACAAATTATCGTTTCTTTGTTTCTAAAATTGGTAAATATATTTTCATAATTTATCTTGCCATTACCTTGAGTCTTATAAACATTTTCCCCAAACATTCCAATATGGTTAATGGTGGAGCTAGCACCAACAGTAGTTAAATTGCATACTTGTATGGTACTTTATATTCTTAACCATTTCATCTATATTATCTGATTTGAAAACAGCTTTTGCCTGATGTGTCAGCGCTTATTGGGAAGCAAACAACCTATAACACAATGTCATCTGGGTCCAAAAATCTTGTAAATTCTTCCAGTTGCAATTTTTGATGCCACATTTTCCCAACTACGTCAGTTACCACCACCCCCACCACCCCACCCCCTGCAAATGCATCCTTCTGCTTTGTGATGCCTATGTTGGGACCCTACTAATGAGACTTCAGCTTTACCACTAGCTTTCCTATACCAAAAGGCTGGGGAGGAAAGCAGTGGAGAGAGGTATTGCAGGGTCAAAGGGCAATGAAGACACAATTCTTTAATGATGCTAAATCCCTCCATTGAGGCTCCTGCCATTTTGCCTTCCTAATAACAATATAATAAGGGGACTTATTGCATCAAACTCTCTACAACAGAGTATGGTTCTCAACTTCAGGATCTTTGCCTTTCAGGTAGGTGACAATAGCATCTACGTGTAGTTTCAACTTGTGGTTCTCATATAAAGAGCCACATTCAACATTATTTCTGATATGGAAGGGTGCTTTGTCTTTCTTTTCTTGAACCATTTGTATCTTTTTCCCATTGATCTATAAATTCTTCTTTTATCCCAATTTTTAGAAATTTTTGTGTTTAGTTTGGAATATTACTCTTTATCAGATTTATCAACCTTTCTTTCTTCTTAGTGAATTTAGATCTTTGATCTATTTGGATATCTTGAGTATGATATGAAGAATAGATGTATTTTTTCCCCAAAGCTATTTGTTGAAAAGGCCACAATACCTCTATCCATATTATATTTAGGTTGTTTTACCAGATCATCTACGTAGTTCCATTGGTCTTTCTGTCTATTCATGTGCCAATACTGCTGTCTTTTAATTACAAAGGATTTACAGTATGTTTTGAGAAGAGAAATGCATTGTTACTCTTTTGGGGGAACTTATTGATAATTATGTTTGCTTAGTCTTCCACATGAACTTTATAGCCAATTTATGCACCACCAAATAAGGAAAAACTCTCGCTACATTTTACCGTTTGAATTAAATCAATGGCTAATTTATGAAGAATTAACAACTTTATAAAGTTTCATCTTCCTGTTCATAACTATCCTGTATTTTCCCATTTGTTTACATCTATTTTTGGGTTTTTCAGGAATGTTTGTAGTTTTCCTCACATGCATTTTACACATCTTTATTAGTTTTATGCTTAAGAACTTGATCTTGTGTCCTCTATTGCTTTGTTTTATATTTTTTTCTCTCATTTATTATTTGCTATCATTTCTAGGGTCAGCTGTGCCATTATAGCTTTAAATTGGTTATTATCTGCATATCTGAAACTTACTGATTGCTTTGTGTTAATTTACCTTGCAACTCCACATTCTCTTGTTTGTAGCAATTTCAACAGAGTTGAAAATGCTTGTCTTAATGCACTGACACTTGCAACTCAAAATTAAATGGTAGTAGAAATACTGAGTATCCTTTTTAGACTTAAATTTAGTAAGAAAGCCTCTAGTCCCATTCTTCATTAGTTAAAATGATCACTTTGTTCTGAAGATTTTATATATTTTAGCATTTTAGAATATCTGTCAGTTTTTATTACTTTTTTACATGAGTGTTCAACTTTTTAAACATCTTTCAAGCATTTAGACAATTGTATGATTTTTGATTATTGGTTCTAATAATATGAATTATTTTTAGAATGAATTATTTTGGGATGGCCCATTTTGAGGACTAAACATCCAGGGTGAGAAACAACTGATTAGACGGTGGTTGGGAGAAAACGGAAAATTTGGTCTTGGTCATATTACACCCACAGTATGTGTGTAAGGTATTTGGACTTCATCCTAAAAGTAATAAGAAACCAGACATCCCTGGTGGCGCAAGAGGCTAAGTCTCAGACTATGAAGCTATCAGCAGCCACTACAGCACAAGTTCGATCCCCAGCCAGGGAGTTAACCCACATATGGCACAGCAGACCTTTCCTGTCTCGCCTGCTGCTCCCCTCAGCAGTATACTTCAGTCAGTCTGCCTATTCTGCTTCCCACTCTCTCTCTGGTGAATCCTCTCATCACCCCCATGTCTCTGGCTCACACCCCAACTCTTGTATGCATGCATATAGACAACTCTTTTTTAAAAAGTAATGAGAAGCCATCATTACATTTTTTAAGATTCTTGAATTTTAGAATCATCTTCCTGGTAGTAGAGAAAGTCAAATTAGAAGCAGTAGAGTTATTATAATGAATCAAGTGAGAAATGATAAAGTTCTGAGCTAAATAAAGTGGGATACTGGGGAGAGATATTGAGGAAATGTAATTGCCATGACTGACTGGGTGAAGAGGATGAACAGAAAAAGAGTCTACAATAACTTCAGCTTTCTGGCTTGGACAACTAGACAGATGGAAGGGCATTAATTCGATAAGGGCTTCGGGAAGATGAGGAACTTTGGCAAGAGAGATGACAAGTTTGTGTTGAGCTTGTGAAACTCTTAAATGTATACATTTTTTCTAAAGTTTATAAGAAATGGAAGGGACATCAATACAAATATTTTGAAATTATCAGCAAAGAGATGATAACTGAATCTATAGGAGTGGATAAAATCCCAAGAAGAGCGGACATAATGGGGGGAAGGGGGGCCAAGGACTCAAGCCCCCTCCCTTACCCTCCACAGCTGTAGAGAAGATCAACCCTACATTTGCTTATTACTTTCCTTCTAAAATCCTTTTTATGGCTTACATGGTTTAAATAAACATGGCTTACAGAAAACATTTCCTCATATTCATATAATGTGTGTGTATAAACATCAAATAAAAAACTACGTAAAATTTCCAATCCTACCTCACTCTTCTGAAAATATTGCTTAAAATTCCATTCTGGGCCCCATTTTGACACTTCCTGAGTTTGGGTTTCTACCTGTTAATGCAAATAATATTTGCTACTTTTACAAGTATGCTTTTAAAACCCACTGTGGGGGGGGAATCACATATATTGGGTAAGTAATATATGATAGTAGTAACTTTCAAAACATACAAATCAACTTAGATCTTATTTGCCAAACATACTTTTTATATCCATAGATATTTCTATACACACATAGCCTTTCCATTAAGTTTCTTTTCAACAATTAAAATTAAATCAATCCTGCAGTACTACGAAAATATATTTAATTTACAGGATAAATCAGTAACTTTAGAAGTGTCTCCACAGTCTTAGTGCTTAACTCTTATAACCTGTAAATTAATGGGCCCTCGGTGATGCCCAAAGATATAAATGAATTAGACGTGTGTGGAGCTCAGTGGTGAGGTACAATAAATAATCGGTGGCACTGCTGGGATTGAACACTGAGTCTACGCATTTAATCTCACGAATGTCATAGAATTTTTCCTGAATGAAATTGCTGTATTTATTAATTATGAAGTTTGTTTGAGAACAGTATTAAAATATGGTCAGGATGAGCATTTGAGAGAGGGGATAAAAAAGTCTTGAATAGGGCCTCCCTGGTGGCGCAGCAGTTGAGCGCTGCGCTGTGGAGCTGTCGGCAGCACACGATGTGAGTTCGAGGCCCAGCAGGGGAGAATCCCACATGGTGCTACAGACCTCTCCTGCCTCGCCCGCTGCTCCCCTCAGCAGTGTATTTCTGATCTGCCTGTTCTGCTCCCCACTCTGTCTCTGGTGAACCCTCTCGCCGCCCCACGCCTCTGGCCTGTACCCCAGCTTGTATGTATAAATAAATAAATCTTTTTTAAAAAGTCAAACAATTGCTTATTCTGTAAAAAAAAAAAAAAAAAAAAGGCATTTCCACAAGTGGGAGCTAATTTTTTATTTTTAAAGCAGTCAAATTCCAAAGATGTGGTAAATGGACCGCGAGATCAAGAAGATGTGTTACATATACACAATGGAATACTATTCAGCATGGAAAGAAGATAAACACATGCAATTTGCAGCGACATGGATGGAATTAGAGGGGATCATACTCAGTGAAATAAGCCAGAAAGAAAGAGAAAAATATCGAATGGTTTCA